>JAQZBX010042847.1:0-21862 GCA_029593785.1 Cabassous unicinctus
GGATAGCTGATTGATCCTCCCAGCATGGACCCGGTATTCTTTTACTTTACAAATTATTTATCAGTTATACATTTTCTGTGCTATTACGGACTTTTTCTACAATGTTGTTCATGTATTCCTAATATATCTTTCTACATTGTTAGAGACATTTTTCTGATGTAGGCTTGAAAGGCTTCCTGTTACATCTCACAGACAAAGTTCAAGGATTATGTGACAGTAATTCTCCTACTGACCCAGAAGGAGGAAAAAAGGATTGAATGAAGGAAAGAAGGAGACAGCAGAAGTAAAGGAGAGTTGGAGGGGAGCAGGAATGGCAAGAAAGCACTTCAGAGCAGTATTTGATAGCATGGTAGAGGAATTTATTTTTATCTTATTCAATCTTTCACCCATATTATCTTATTTAATCTTCTTGATGATAGTAAGGAAACAGAGGTTCAGTAAAGCTGAATAACTTGCCTAAATCTGACCTGAGAACCTGCTAATAAACATGCTGGACCAGTGGGATACAAACCGAAAGTAATGGAATTTTTGTCACCAATTCTCTTTTAAATATCTCAATGGGGCTCAATGCTCTGTCTCCTTGGATGAATATTCAGACATCTCATGTTTTTTGTGGTTACCCTTGGGAAATACAAAGCCCTAGAGTCACTTTAAGTCATAAAACACAATCTCAAATTAGAAATTAGAGTGTTCCTTCCCATATATATCTTAATACCTCCCTCAGTAGTGCCTTTGGAGCAGCCAGGGAGTACAGCCAGCTTTAGAATACATAAATGTTACATCAAAAATATAGGGGATTCCCATATACCCCCCCTCTCCCCCTCCCACACTTTCCCACATTAACAACATCTTTCATTAGTGTGGTTCATTTGTTACAATTGATGAGCACATATTGAAGCATTGTACCAACCAAGGACTATACTTTACATTATAATTTACACTTTGCCCTGCACAATTTTACAGGTTTTGACAAAATGTATACTGGCCTGTATCCATCATTGCAATGTCATGAAGGACAATTCCAATGTCCCCCGAATGTCCCCAGGTTACTCCTATTCTTCCCTCTCCCTCCCCTCAGAACTTCTGGTGTCCACTGCCTTCATATCAATGACACAAGTCCTTCCATTACTAGAATAATAATAAGTCAACAGTAGTCCATAGTGGCATTCCCCCTTATGTTTGTTCATTTCATTATCTTAAGGATTTAGGATGGTGATGCCCAACTCTGTTTCCAATTGAGAGGGGACTTAGATCTCATGGGGCAGATGGGTGGAACTGTCTTGCTTGCAGGTGAAGATAATATCTGCTTCTTGGGTTGGGTAATGTCCATCATCATACTTTTGTTAGTTGTCCTGGGTAAGTCTGATGAACTAAAGAGTAGGTATTGGCTGCAACTCTGTTGAGATTCAAGGCTCACTGGCATATGAACAGCTGGAAGATTTAAGTCTCTGGGATACATATTTAATGGGTATAGTGCTAATTATAGGTTCAAATAAATGGGATAGAAGGACCATGTGCAAGAAAATTATAAATGAGTCTAATTCTGATGCATTTGAGGAGATGGGTTATCATATATTCCAAGGTAAGGCCCACTGACAGGGTGCCGATTTCCTGGGGTTCTCTGCCCTTCCTATAGTGTCTAGATGTCTCTAGGGTCCCCAGTAGCACCCCTACTTGAGGCACTGTTTACTGTGCCAGACAGTGAGATCCTCCTGAGACTTGCATGAGTGTAATCTCTGGAATGACCTCCTGACTCCCTTTGAAATCTCTTAGCCATAAAAACTCATTTTCATTTAATATGTTCCCCTTTTGGTCTAGGTCTTTCTCCAATTGCATTGTTAATTAGTGCTTGGTAATAATCCCTCGGTGTCAGGAAGGCTCATCCCTGGGAAGGAATCATGTCCCACATCATGGGGAGGGCAGTGGATTTGTATGCTGAGTTTGGCTTACAGAGAGGCCACATTTAAGCAACAAGGAGGTCCTCAGGAGATAACGCTTAGGCAATATATATTACCAGGCCAAGTTTCAATTTCATAAGAATTAGATTCATAAATACAAGCATCGATATCAAGGACGTGGAGCATTGGTCCACCTCCCTTTGCTAGGCACTGCCTATGTACTGCAGAGATTGTTACCACCCTATGAGAAAATGTAGCAGGACTTGCCAGAATGGGAATTCAATACCTTATGGGTTATTCTGTGGGTCTCCACACACTGAGACAATACCCCATGACCACTGAATACTCTCACACTCCATAGAAGCATGCCCCAGGTACACGCTCACACACACATACCCCCCCGACACGCCAGACCAGTGACCCTCACCTACCACAGCTGCAAACCCCCTGTAACCCAAAACTTCCCCCAAAACAAAGCCAACAAAAAAAATGATAATAAAAAAAAAATACAAAAAAAAAAAATTTGCTTTGTGCAAAAGCACATCTTACAGATAAGATATCTTATAGATGTCTTTCATGTATATTGACAACTTCTTCTGTATGTTCCCCTAACATCTTATTTTTTTTCACTTTATTTTCCAAGAAGCCTTAGTTACAGAAAAGTCATATAGAAAATACAGAGGATTCCCATACACCCCACTCCCTCCTCTCCCCATACTCCCCTACCAATCACATCCTACATGAGTATAGTACATTTGTTAACAATCGATGAACAAATATTGAAGCATTGCTAATAACCATGGTCAGTGGTTTGCATTATAGTTTACCTTTTGCCTTGTATGCTTTTATAGGATCTGACAAAATGTATAATGGCCTATATCCATCATTGCAAGATAATTCAGAACAACTGCAATGCCCTAAAGATGACCCATGTTCCACCCATTGCTCCCTCACCCTCCTTTTCGAACATATGGCAACCACTAAGTTTCAATTTTTGAAGAATAAGGTTCATAGTTACATGCATTAATATTGAGGGCTTGACATACTGGTCTGTTTTCTTTTATTAGGCACTGCCTATGTACTCCAGATGGTCTTGCCCCTCTGTTTGAGAATGTAGCAGGACTCTCCAGGACAGGAGTTTAATATTTTCTTCTTATTGTGTGGGTCTCCACCCACTGAGATAATACCCTATGACAAAATGAACACATTAATATTGTACAAGAGCATGCTCCAGCTGCACATCCCCCTACCACCAATGCCCTGCACCAGTGAAGCTCCCTTTTTTGTGGAAAAAACAAAAAAAAAACAAAAAAAACATTCCCACGATTGTAGTTTCAACCACAGACTTACAAATCCCCAGAATTCACCTGTTCCTTCCTCCAGTCCTTCCCCCAATTCCTTAGAGAGTCCATCCTAACCCACCCACCTTGCTTACCCTCACATTCTATCACCATCGACCCCTCTCACATCCCTGCACCACTATCACCCCAATCCACTGCCAAACCACTCCCTTCCTTCTTATTATAGGTTTTGTCCGTAGTGAGCATTGGCTCACCATACTCTACTCCCTTTCTGCCTCCTGATAACCTATCTTCCAGAGTCTAGCTCTGTGAGTCTGCTCAATTTGTTTAGATCATATCAGTGAAGGTCATGTAATATTTGTCCTTTAGTGACTGGCATGCTTCTCTCAACATAAGGTCTTCAAGACTCATCCATGTTGTCCCATGTATCAATACATCATTCCTCCTTATAGCTGAGTAATATTCCATTGTTTCTATATACCACAATTTGCTTATCCTTTCATCAGTTGAGGGACACTTGGGTTACTTCCAAATTTTGGCAATACTGAATAATGCCACTTTATGAACATTGGTGTGCATGTATCTGTTCATATCCTTGCTTTCAATTCTACTAGGTATATGCCCAGCAGTGGGATTGCTGGATCATATGACAGTTCTGCAGTTAGCCAAACCATCCTCCACAATGGCTGCACCATTCTGTATTCTATATTCTTACCAACAGTGGATGAAGGTTCCCATTCCTCCACATCCTTTCTAATACTTTTAGTTCTCTGTTTTTAATAGCTCCCAGTCTAATAGGTATAAAGTGTTATCTCATAGTTTTGATTTGCATTTCCTTAGTAGCTAGTGATGCTGAGCATCTTTTCATGTGCTTTTGAGCCATTTGTATTTCCTCTTTGAAAAAGTGTCTATTCAAGTCTCTTGCCCATTTATTAAATGGCTTGTTTGTCTTTTTATTTTTGAGATGTAGGGTTTCTTTATATATACTGGATATTAGGCCCTTATTGGATAAGTGGTTCAAAAATATTTTCTCCCATTGTGTAGGCAGTCTTTTCACTTTCTTGACAAAATACTTTGAAGCACAAACATTTTTAATTTTGAGGAGGTTCCATTTATCTATTTTTCCTTTTGTTGCTCATGCTTTGGGTGTAAATTTTATGAAACCATTTCCAGCTACAAAATCTTGTAAATGCTTCTCTACATTATCTTCTAGGAGTTTTCGGTCTTGGCTCTTACATTTAGGTCTTTGATTCATCTTGAGTTAATTTTGTATAGGGCATGTGATGGTGATCCTCTCTCATTCATTTAGCTATGGATATCCAGTTCTCCAAGCACCATTTGTTGAAGAGGCCATTCTGTCCCAGTTGAGTTGGTTTGGTGGCCTTGTTGAATATCAGTTGACAATATATGTGAGGATCTATATGAGAACACTCAAATCAGTTCCATTGGTCAGTATCTCTATCCTTGTGCCAATACCATGCAGTTTTGACCACAGTAGCTTTGTAGTATGTTTTAAAGTCAGGTAGCATGATTCCTCTGGTTTTGTTTTTTTTTTTCAATATGTTTTTGGCTAATCAGTACTCTTGTCCTTCCAAATAAATTTCATAATTGACTTTACCAATTCAGTGAAAAATGCTGTTGTAACTCTTATTGAGATTGTGTTAAGTCATAAAGCAATTTGGGTAGGACAGACATCTTAATGATGTTTAGTCTTCGAATCCACAAACATGAAATATTCTTCCATTTATCTAGGTTTCTTTGATTTCCTTTAACAATATTGTGAACAAGTCTTTTATATCTTTAGTTAAGTTTATTCATAAATATTTTATTCTTTTAGGTGCTATTGTAAATGGAATTGTTTTCTTGATTTCCTCCTCAGATTGCTCATTATTGGTGTACAGAAATGCTACTGATTTGGATGTGTTGATCTTATATCCTGCTACTTTACTGAACTTGTTTATACACTCTACAAGCTTTGTTGTAGATATTTTCAGGGCTTTCTATGTATAGGATCATGTCATCAGCAAATAGGGAAATTTTTACTTCTTCCTGTTTGATTTGGATGCCTTTTATTTCCTTTTCTTTCCTCAGTGCTCAAGCAGGTACTCTAACACAATATTAAATAAGATCGGTAACAGTGGGCATCTTTATCTTATTCCAGATCTTGGAGGGAAAGCCTTTAGCATTTTACCATTGAGTATGATGGTACCTGTGGGTATTTCATATATCCACGTTGAGGAAGTTTCCTTCTATTCCTATCTTTTGAAGTGTTTTTATCAAGGAAAAAATGCTGTATTTTGTGAAATGCTTTTTTTTGCATCATTAGAGATGATCATGTGATTTTTTTTCATTTGATCTGTTAATGTGGTATATTACAATGATTGATTTTCTTATATTGAATCATCCTTGCATACCAGGATGAAATCCACTTGATCATGATGTATAATTCATTTGATGTGTTGTTGAATATGATTAGCAAGTATTTTGTTGAGGATTTTAGTTTCATTAGAGAGATTGGTCTGTAGTTTTCTTTTATTGTGGCATCTTAATGTGGATTTGGTATTAGGATGATGTTGGCATCATAGAAAGTGTTAGATTATGTTCCCTCCACTTCTGTTTTTTGGAAGAGTTTTAGCAGGATTAATTTTAGTTCTTTCTGGAATGATTGGTAGAATTCCAGTTGGGAGCTTTTTGATGATGAATTCAATCTTGTTACTTGTGATTGGTCTATTGAGTTCATCAATATCTTCTTTTTTCAATGCAAGTTGCTTGTGTGTTTCTAGAAGTTTGTCCATTTCATTTAAATTATCCATCTTGTTGGCATACAATTTTTCAAAGTATCATCTTATGATTCTCTTTATTTCTCTGGGATCAGTGGTGATATCCCCTCTTTCATTTGTTATTTTATTTATTTGCATGTTTTATTTTTCTTTGTTAATCTAGCTAACAGTTTGCTAATTTTATTAATCTTCTCAAAGAGCCAACTTTTGGTTTTCTCAAATTTTCTAGTGTTTTCTTATTTTCAACTTCATTTAGTTCTCCCCTAATCTTTATTTCCTTCTTTCTGCTTGCTTTGGGATGGTTTGTTGTTATTTTTCTAGTTCTTCCAGGTGTGCAGTTAGGTCTTCGATTTTAGCTCTTTGTTCTTTTTTAATATAAGCATTTACGGCCAAACATTTCCCTCTCAGCACTTCTTTTGCTGCATCCCATAGGTTTTGATATATTGTGTTCTCATTCTCATTTGTTTCAAGGTAGTTACTGAAATTTCCTTCTTGATCCATTGATTGTCTAAGAGTGCATTGTTTAACTTCCATATCTTTGTGCCTAGTCTTGTTTTCTGCCTCTTATTAATTTCCAGCTTCATTCCATTGTGGTTAGAGAAATTATTTTGTATAATTTCAATCTTTCTAAATTTGTTGAGGTTTTTTCTATGATCTAGCATGTGGTCTATCCTGGAGAATAATCCATGTTTACCTGAGAAGAACGCGTTTCCTCCTATATTTGGGTTTAATGTTCTGTATATATCAGGTCTAGATCCTCTAATGTATTAATAAAAGTCTCTCTTTCTTTATTAACCCTCTGTCAAGATGATCTGTCTAATGGTGAAAATGGTGTATTAAATTCCCCCATTGTAATTGTAGAAGCATCTATTTCTCCACTTAATTTTTCTAATGTTTGCCTCGTGTGTTTTGGGGAACCCTGGTCAGGCACATAAATGTTGATGATAGTTCTTTCTTCACAGATCACACTTTTTCTTCATATATAGTGTCCTTTTTTGTCTCTTTATAATAGTTTCACATTTAAAATCTATTTTGTCTGATGTTAGTATAGCTACTCCCACCCTTTTTTTTGTCATTGTTTGTATGTAAAATCATTTTCCAACCATTAACTTGCAATCTCCTTGCATCCCTGGGTCTAAGGAAAGTTTCTTGTAGACAACATATGGATGAATCATATTTCCTTATCCATTCTGCCTGTTTGTGTCTTTAGATTGGCGAGTTTAATCTATTCACATTCAATGTTATTACTGTCAAGGCAGTACTTACATTAGCCGTTTTTTCTTTAGGTTTATATATATCATATTTTGTTTTTATTTCTTTTTTATCTTTTTAGTTATTCTTACTGGTAATCTTCCTTTCTACACTCTCTTCCAAACTTCTCTCTCCTTTTTTCCCCTTTAACCTGCTGAACGCCTTTAGTTATTTCTTGAAGGGCAGGTTTCTTGTTGACAAACTCTCTTAATTTTGGTCAGCTGGGAATATTTTGAATTCCCCCTCATTTTTGAATGACAGCATTGCTGGATACAGAATTCTTGGCTGTCAGGTTTTTTCCTTTTAGCACCTTAACTATGTCATACCGCTGATTTCTCTGCTCCATGGTTTCAGTGAGAAATCAGTGCTTAATCTTATTGTGCTTCCTTTTTATGTGTTGGATCTCTTTTTCCTTGCTGCTTTCAGTATTCTCTCTTTGTCCTGCATGTTTGACATTTTGATAAGTATATTCATGGAATAGGCCTGTTAGGATGTATAGTGTTTGGGGTGTGCTTCCTGGACATGTACATCCATGTCCTTCAAAAGAGTTGGAAATTTTCAGCCATTATTTCCTCCAAAACTTCTTCTGTCCCCTTTCCCTTCTCTTCTCCCTCTGGGATACCTATATTGTGCATGTTTGTGCATTTCATGTTGTCATTCAATTCCCTGAGTCCCTGTTGAATTTTTTTCTATCTTTTTATCTTTTTGTTCTATCTGTGCAATTTCATATGTGTTATCTTCAATGTCACTAATTCTTTCCTCTGCCTGTTCAAACCTGCTATTATGTGTTTCCAGCAAACTTTTGATTTCTTGCATTGTACCATTCATCACCATCAGATCCATTCTCTTTTTATATATGTTTATGATTTCTTATGTATGTCCCCCCAGTGTTTTCTTAATATCCTTTATCTCTTTCTTCACTTCATTAAGTTGATTCATGGCATTTGTTTGGACATCCTTGATTAGGTGTTCCACATTCTGCATCTCTTCCTGTTTTTCAGATTGTTCATTAGACTGGGCCACGTCTTCCTGTTTCTTAGTATGGCTTGTAATTTTTTACTGGTGTGTAGGCATCTGTTTATCTTGTTGGGCTTATTCAGATTGCTAGTTTCTCTTTCTACTCTTGTGTTTTATTTTGTTTTGTTTTATGTTAAGGTTATTCATTGATACTTGGTTCCATGTATTCTATATCCTTGTAGTTGTCCGTGTCCCCTGCCCAAAAAAATATTAAGACCATAAGAAAGGAAAGAAAGGAGAAGAGGAAAAGAATAACAATAATTTTAAAAACACACACAAGATGGAAAATGAATTTTAAAAGAACCATGAAGAAAAGAAAAAATAAATATTAAGTGTGAAAAATCATAACAAAAAAGGAATTAAGAATAAAAAATTTATAGTAAAAAAGAAAAGGAAGAAACAGGAAATAAAAAAATAGAATAAAATAAAAGACCAGAAAGAAGAGAAGAAAGAAAATGAGGACCTTGCAAAACAAGGTGGAATGAAGTAAATGTATGGAGGAGGGAAAAGTGAAAGAAAGAAAAGAAATAAACTGAGAAAAAGAGAGAAAAAAGAAGAGAAAAAAGCTAAAAAAAAAAAAGAGAGAGAAAAACAGGCTTCCCTCTCAGACTACTTGCAACTTTCTCAGGCTGCCAGTGTTCACCAATCATCTCCTTGCAAGCTTGCCCTCCCCAAGTAAGGTACTTGAGTGTAGAGAAAGGAATAAGGTATTTAAAAAATAATAAAAATTAGAAAAATAAATAATAAAATAACCTAAAAAAACAAAATAAATCAAAGGAAAAGAAACAAAAAAACCTCAGTCTAAATTCCCTGTCCTATGCTTCCTTCAATTCCTGCTCCCTGCAGCTCCTGGGTGCCTCTCCCCACCCCCTTTATCACTAGGGTCAGTTAGGCTTTTTTCTTTTTAGGAGGTACCAGGTAATGAACCCTGGACCTTGTATATGTGAAGCAAGAGTTAAACCATTGAGCTACACCAGCCCCACTGGTCAGATTAGGCTTCTGAAGACTTCTGAAAGCTTATCCTCTGCCTCTGCCTGATCTTTTGTACCTCAGGTCAGATAGTTTTCTAATGCTTTGGCATTTGCCTCTCCAGCCTTCCCAATCTCCCTGGTTGTTAGGAACTGTCAGCCTGAGGCTCACTGACCCATTTTCTCTCTTTCCCAGGGTAGGTGAGTGTAGCAGCCCACCTTATCAGTTTCCCCCTCCCCTCTCCCTGGAGCTATTTCAGAGCCAGCTGGTATCTTTTATTTGTTCTCCTGGTCCACCTGCATTATCTCCTCTCTCCTTTACAGATCTCTCCCCCTGAGTTGGCTATGTGCTGGACCCCCACACTTGTTTGCCCCACAGCTCCTCCACCTCAAAGGCCTGCTGGGTATCAAGATGCTCCCCTTGTCACCCTGAAGGCAGGGGGACTTAACTCACTCTAAGAGCTAGCTGAGTGCTGGCTTTCCAGCCAGGTCACTTCTTTGGCTTCTTTAGCTTCTGAGCTGGCTTGAGTGCCCCATCTCTTATGGGTTCCCTTTCCCCCCGGCCAACCAGGTCTCCACTTTCTAGCTGCCCTCTCCAATTGCTCTTTCAATCTTGTGGCTTCCCTTCTGCCAGGTAAACCTGCCTACCTTCCTGCAGTTTCTGGATGAGGATTGCAGCCTGCTGTTCCCTATTCCACCATCTTGGATCTCTGATTTGAATCTTATGAGCTTCTCTTTTTATAGCACTAGTCCTCCTTTACCCATTACTTAACTGGCATGTTAGTTTTGCATTTTCTGTACTTAGCAGATATTTAAGCCTGCCTCTTACTTTTTGGGGTGCTTTTAAGACTGGGAACTTGTTCTTCCGAGTCATCCCCCTACCCTTATTGCTAGGAGTGTCTCCTGCAGTTTTTTTTAAGGCAGCAGATCATTATCTTTCCTTTGGTAAGTGGCTTGCAAAGACTTCTGCAATGAAGAATCCCGTGGCCCACCTCTACTTCTTTCTGCTGAGGTCCCATTGCCCTATGCAACCCCACTGGATGGGTCCTGAAATAATCTTGTGTTGGCTGTCCTGTGTGTGGTCCTCACTTGGTTCATGGGAAACACACATGAATCTTTTGCCCCAACAAACCTCCAAAGAGTGGCTGAGAGCAGCTCCACAGCATCATCTTCTTTGCCATCATCACTGGAACAAGTAGCTGGACCATTTCTACCCCTTGTGTCTAAACCACAGAGTAGACATAACTTACCAAATTCACCAATTAATCCTTTGAGGGCCTCTCAGCAGGTTTGAGAGTCAAGCCTGTGCCTCCCAAACTTCTTGTGGGTGCTTGGGACTAACAAAAGAGACTTCTCCAGACTATCCAATGCCCCTTTCCCCAACTCTGCTCCTTTCCTGAACATTTAATGCTTTCAGTGGGAATAAGAAGTTTCACAGTCATCTGGCTTGGATGGTCTGTTTCACAACTTACTTTGGTATTTAATGTCTGCCACATTAGGATATCAGCAGAAACTTTCATTTTCACAATCCACTATCCATATCTTATTAGAGGTGGGAAAAGATATTGTACTCAAGTCTCTCTAATTTCAAAAACTGAACTCATTGCCCTAAATCATATTTATGAATTTAAAATTCTCTTCTGTATACTTGAATTTCCACAACTTTTTTCTTTAATACATTTATGCTTATGTTAGCTGTAGCTATAGAAAATTTGATGCTATTATATATTTTCTACCATACAGATAATAGGTTTGAATCATGTCTCTACTCCTAACACTTATGAGAAAATGCATTAAGTTCCAAGTTGCTAGAATATTAGTGAACTTAAAATGGAAGAAAAGGTGATTGTATTACCCTGTCTTAGGGGAGACATTAATTACCTTTTGTCAATTGAAAAAAAGCCTTTGGAGCCAACAAATCAATATGTATGAAAATAGGTCAGACTCTGGAGGATAGAATTGCTTTATTTCATAGAAGTTGTAAAATAGGTTCTTTTATTTATTTAAAGTTGGGGGTCGGGCTTTTTTTTTGAGTCTTAGAATATTTCTGTACTTCATGATTAGAATTAAAATTATAGAAGTTTTCCCTCAAGATATTTGCCTTAAAATTAAATTGCATAAATGAAGTGATTTTATTTTCTCATCATATTTGTATTTTTCTGAAATTCAATTGTCATTTTTCTCTCCCATTTGGTGGAATATCTGCAAAATCTCCATTAGTCCATTTTTCCTCTCAGCCACATTGATTTTTACACTTGAGCCCTATTTTTCTTTTTAAATAAATTTCTCTCCACTGAACTAAAAAATAAATCAATGATTTCCTTCTTCAGAAACCAATGGTACTGATGGTTGTTGAGAAATTAACTTTTTGGTCGTTGACAGATGTCTTTGACTTGACACTGAATCTGCTTTTTATGAAAATGCCCGTTAAGGTCTGGGAGAATGGGGCTTAGTAGAATAAGGCCTGGGACCTTTGAGAACCAGTGACTTTATGCAAGTTAGAAAGTATTGCTGAGTTTCTGAAACTTGGTGGAGGAGAAAAGCATCGCAAAGCCAATGAACACCCTGCCTGAGAAGCAGGCCACTGATCCATTTCTGAGAGCTCAGGCTATAGCAATTCCACATCCCATAAACATGCAAATAATTCAGTTGATTTGGGAGTCATGAACAAAGTTGTGCCTTGATGAAATTCCAGCAGGTTTGAAGTATCGCTCAGGTACTCTGGCTCTGAGGAATAATCCTGAATTAAATTACTTTGAAATGGGCTCTCTTTTTCTTCCCTAAACCTGTGTTATTTCTTTTCTGCAATCCCTCCCTGTGAATCCTGATTCTAGTTTTCTGAGAAAAAAAAAAAGTTCAGTCCCCTGTAATATGTGAGAAGAAGGCCTCCATTCAGGCCTCATGCTTTTTGGGTTTGCAAATTATTTTGGTCTTGGAGAGTGTTAATGTTCTAGAGAGCAAAGCACATATACTCTTTCATTTAAATACAATAAACTGCATATGTTTAAAGTGTACAATTGAATAAGTGTTGACATATGCATACATCCATGAAACCATCTCCTCCACCAAGTTTCATGTGAACATTTCCACATCACCCCCAAAGTTTCCTCATGCCCCTTTGTGATCCTCCCTCTCATTCCTCTCAGCCCCTCACTCACCCACCATACCATCCCAACTACCACTGATCTGCTTACTCTCCCTACAGATTAGTGTGCATTTTTTCTAGTATTTTATATAAATGTAGTCATATGGTAAATATTTTTTCTGGTTCCTTTCACTTGGTGTTTTGTTGGGCTTATCAATAGTCCCTTTCTTTTATTGCTGAGTTATATTTCATTGTATGAATGGACCACAATTTGTTTATCAGCTCCCTTGTTAGTGAACTTTTGACTTGATTCCAGTTTGGGGCTATAACAATTAAAGCTTGCCTTGCTTTGTTTTTGGGCAGTCAGAGATGAGGTATTGTGTCTGATTTTTTTTTTGTAATTGTTTCAGGAGGTGGAAAAGTTTGTGTGTATGGTAAGTTTAGTCCTTATTACTCTATCTTAGCCAGAAGCGGAAGTTCCACATAAATTTTCAAACATATTATTGAATACATTTTTATTGTACCATAAATACTGCCCAGAAATTCCCATTATTGAGCTTTAATGATTTATATGTAATGTGGCTGAAGCAACATGTTTGTCAAACTGTTTCATTTTTCTCTGGGAAACACAAAAGGCTACAAGTCCCAAGCACATTTGCATCTAGATAGCACCATGTGACTAGTTCACATGGCCTATAACCTGGACAGAAGAAATGGAGGCCATTTTTATGCCTGACCTGAAGTTATCTTATGATCCATTACTTTATCTCTCTCACACATACCCATGCAAACAAAAGGAGACACCTCTGAGATTGTTTAGACACATTGCAGAAGGAGTTCAGAATCCTGAGTTCCACCTTGGAGAAAGGACACTCAGGAAAAGTACCCAAATTGGAGCTTGACTATTGGACAATGTATGAGTGAGACATCAGTACTTACTGTGATAAGGCTGGTTTGTTACCGATGGATAAGACATCCTACTCTAATACATATGGTGTGTGGTTGAGTGGTCACTATTGTGAAACTATGGTTTTTAAACAGGATGGGGTGAATTTTTGGCCTGGGAACATTCGGCAATATCTGGAAGTATTGCTGAATATCACAACTGGAGACAGGTGCTACTGGTGCCTGGTGGCTAGAGGTCAGGGATCCTGCTAAACATCCTTCAACACACAGTGTACCTCTGCACAACCAAGAATTATGTGGCCCCAAATGTCAATAGTGTCAAAGTTGATAAATCCTGATATATAAATACTCATATGTACCACAAATAACATTTAATTTGCATATGGTGTTTCCCAAAGTGATGAATTATTCTAAACATGGTTGAAACCCTGTTAAGTGAATATAATTCAGATATTTTCATGCTGCATGCAGTAGGTAAGCCACAGATGTCTGTGGAGGACATTGATGATGAGATATTTGTGCTTGATTTTGAGCTCTAACAATGCCAAAACTCTAGGTGGTCCTTCCACATCCTATGCTGCTTCTTGCCTCTCATTCTTGGCTTGAGCTATTTGCTTTTTCTGGAATGCCTTTCTCCCTCCTTTGACTCATCTTACATTAATTTTCATTCCTTCTATAGGGAGTCTTCCATAAACCCTCTTCTCAGCTGAATTAGCCGTTTATCCCTGGGGTTCCAGAATGATGCATTTTATGTACAGCAATCTTTGATACATTCTAGGAGCAGCAGTTGCCCCTCTGTAGCTGTGATTTGCCTGGTGTCAACAGGGAAAACAAAAGAAGACAAACTAGTTTGGTTTTCAATATTTAAAGGCACACTTTTCTTCAAAGTTCTACTTGGCATTATTGCAGTATATGTTACAATTACTCAAGCTCAGCTTAAAATAATATATTTTCAGACAGTTTTATATATATATTACATCTTTCTTAGTTTTACCACCTCTATAACAAGCCACAGACCCAAATAACCAGCTGGAGACACAATGGAGAAAGAGAAAGCAAATACAAAATCATCACCTCAATTGTCATCCCATGATCGTATGTTCTTTTTCTTGCCTCTTGACATCTTGTGACACAGAGTACCTGTTAATGTGGGAAACGTTTCAGTTCTCCAAGCATTTTTATACCAAGGACATTGCCTCATTAATATTCCACATTAGAAAGACCCCCATAGTACTTATATTCTAAGAATCCCTTTTACCTACCTATATACTAATCATATAAAGGAGTCTAGGGAGAAATAAAAAAATCATGGAATAAAAAGGAGAGGAATATAGATGCATACAATGTAACTACAATGTAATGTGGGTCCCTAAGGTATGCATCTAGCACCCATTAAGTATTGTATTATGGTCATTCATCCATGACTTATCTTACCCAGTAGACTGTAACTTCCTCATGCCACTTATATAATCTCTCTGTGTCTTTAGTACCTAGTACAGAGACAGGGTCATTGTAGGTGTTTTCAATTTGAGAATGATCATGAGTGAATTAATAAATTGCATTAATACATTCATTGAGCACATATTTATTGAGCTTCAGACACTGTTCTAAAAGCTTAGTATACAACAAAGAACAAAATAAAGATTCATGTCCTGTGGCATTTATATTCTAGTAGAGAGAGATAGATAATAAATAATAAATATAAAATGAGTAAATTGTATGGAATGTTAAAAGGTGGTTATTACTGAAGAAAAAGTAGAACAAACATTAAGGAGATTGATAACACTGTACTGGAGATTTTAAGATATTGTACTATTAAAAAGGATGTTCAAAGTTGACCTGATTGTGAAGGTGAAATTTAATCAGAGACTGAGAAAAATGGAGGGAGGTGGCAAGGCTCTAAGGTAGGAATGGCTTGCTGTGTTCACATAGGAGCAAGAGTTCTGTGTGGCTGGTGAAGTCAGTAAGGTTGAGCAGCTAAGGAAGTCAGAGAAATAATGGGAAGGAGGTCATGCAGAGTCCCTGTCATAGTTTGCTAGGCTGCTATAACAAATACCATATAATGTGTTGGTTTAAACAGCAAAGATTTATTGGCTCATAGGTTTCAGGGACTAGAAATTCAAAATCAAGATTTCAGCAAGGTCACACTTTCTCCCAGGGTCAGTAGCATTCTGTTGCTGGCTTACCATAATCTTTGGTGGCTCTTTGGCTTATAACTCTGCCTCCATCACATGGCAGTGTCTTTGGTCTGCACCTGTTGTCTGCTCTTCTGGTTTCTGCTGACTTCTAGCTCCTGGTTCCCATGTAGGCCTTCTCTCACTTACTGTGTCCAAATTCCTTCTGCTTATAAAGGGCTCCAGTAATCTATATTAGTCAAGGTTCCCCTGAGAAATAGAACCAACAGACATAGGTATATATGCAAATATTAAGAGATTTGTTAAAGGAATGACTGTGGAGATTGGAAAGTCTAAATTCCATAAGGCAGGCCACAAGTTGGAAAATCCAATGCAAGTGAAGATGAATTCCCCAGGAGAAGATGGATGGCTGAAGTAGAGGCAGAAAGCCTTCCTTCTGACTTTTGAAATCCTTAGTTCTGGCTTTAAGATCTCCAATGACTGGATGAAGAGACTACCCACATTGCTGAGGGCAATTGCCTTTATTGACTGTAGATGCAATCTTTTGTAGAAGTAATCAACTGATTATAGATGCAAATCCATCTACCGAATACCCTCACATTAATAATCAAGCCAGTGCTTGTCTGACCAGAGAACTGGACAAAATAACCTAGCCAAGTTGACACAGGAAATTAACCATCACATTCCACCCTTTGTCTGCCTGGCACCCATACACATATCCTTAAACCATACTTAATCTCCAAATAAAGATAATATATTCTTACTTTCATTTTACATAATACAAGTGTCATGTTTACAAGTAGACATGCTCTGAACCTTTCCCCAGGATAAGATGCGAGTCCACTCGTAGCCTTAATATCTCATAACTTAAATCCTATGACATAAGGTTAATTCAACATATGTTATATGATAAGTGGAAAAGGGAAGGAAAACCAAAGTGTTTGCTTTGTATATATACACAAACATATTCATAACAAAATAAGGAAGAAATACTCATGATCATTGCAGTCCTTATTTCTACAACTGGTTAAATGTTTGTAGCTAGTATTTATAACACCTGCTTCCACTACATATTCCATAGTCCCTTTACCTTCAGCAAATATCTCAGCTAGCCATGGTTCTCTGACTGGTGGGATGATGCAAGACCTTCATTCCTGAAAGGTCTTGGCCACTGGTAGTTCTGCCTATTTTGGGTTGTTGTCATTTTCTATTGACATGAAGCACAGGGCATGATAGTACTAAGAGATACCCTAAAGGATTTCCTGTCCTATTTCTCCTTAGTAATCAAAATCAATCACACAGTTGGACCATACTTTAACTAAAAATAACTTCATCCAAAGGTCCTATTTACAATAGATTCACACACTCAGGAATGGGGATTATTATTGTGAACATGTCTTTTGAGGGGATATAATTCAATCTATCATGGCCGCCTTGGTAATTGGAAAGATTTTAGCTTTGAACATAAGTTTAAAGGGAGTCTTTGGGTAGAGGAATGACATGATCTAACGTATTTTAAAAGGATACCTTTGATACCTGTAGGAAGAAGACAAAGAAGGAAGCAGGGAGAACTGTTAAATGTCATTCCTAACCAGCAGGCTGCTCCATCTGTTACTGTTATTTATCAGTTGTCCAAACAAAATGCATTTTCCGATTTCAGACTTTTAAAAATACATCTGGGAGGGATGTAATCAAACCACTATGACTGAAATTAAGAATATCAGCTGAGGAGCCATATCCTATTCCTTTTTATTCCACGTATATCTTACTTGGCCATCACCATTACCTATACATGAAAAAAGTTATATATATTAGGATTAAAGAAACAGATATTGCTAATAGAGAAGATATTGGTAAAAAAAAATAACATGATATATGCTTTTGGAAGATATCGACAGCCACATACAATTGCAATATTTTTTCAATGTGAGCAAGCAGAGGCTCCTTAGGGCAGAGAAATTATTACTTCATTTTTTCTAACTTTATTTTATGTTAGGTCTGCATAGATGAGACTATTACCAAACTGAACCAAATACTACCAAAATAAACCAATCCTGTGATACAGGATCGATTACCAAATCTCAAGCCCAGGTTTTCTGAGTCTTACTCTTTTTACATATGTCACATCATGAAAGTGCCAAATGGGAGGGGGATAAAGAAATTGCCAAACTCTAGAAACTCATGTGATATAGAAGCAATGGGAGAAAAAATAACCACAACACATTGATTATTTAATTAGCTTCAGAAATTTAGAGTATCAAGTTAGATTATTGAAAAATCGGTGGGATAAAATGAGGTACAGCCAGAATGAATGCTTTTTAAATTTTATTATTTGTAAATTATGAGTTGGCTGTTGAGTATTTGAGTAGGAAATAGCCATTCGAAAGTGACCTGAACTGGCAGAGATTTCCTGGGAATGAAAGAAAATAAAATTATTACATAGAATAAATCTAGGTTTCTTGAGAAATTATCTAATAAAAATTTCTGTTTCACAGGAAGAAAACTAAGGTTCTAAGAAACAGAATCACTCAGAGCTAGTCATTCAGCTGGTAGGGTGGAAATCAAGATCATCTGAAGCTAACTTCTAACTGGTATTACTTTGTGGATAAAGGACTAAAACACAAGATAACTGGGCCTAAAGGTCCAGAAGAAGATGAAGAATAGTCCCTCTATTAATCAGGACTCTCTAGGGAAAAAGAAACAATAGGAGATATCTGTAAATAGTATGAGAGTTTATAAAATGGTCTCACAAGACCATGGAGATACACAAGTCCAAATTCCATAGAGCAGGCTGAAAGCCAGGGACTCCAATGAAGGGCCTCAGTGAGTTCTCCAGGAGATGTTGGCTGTCTAAATGCTGAAATCACTTCCCCTTTTATGACCCTCAACTGATTAGATGAGACATCACACATTGCTGATATTGCAGTTTCCTCAATTGATTGTAGATGTAAGCAGCCATCTATGCAATCAACCCACGATGATTAAAGTCCATGAAATGCCCTTGTATTACAGTTAACTCAGTGCTTCCTTAACCAAACAACTGGCCAGTATTACCTGGCTAAGTTGACACATTAGCCTAACCATCACAGTCCACCCCTTGGCAACTTGGCAGCCATACACATCACCTTAAACCTCCAAATAAAAACAATAACAGACATATTTCTTTGCCTAACAATACTCAACTATCCTGTATACAACTGGAAATGCACTAACTCCCTCCAGAATAGTGTGCAAGTCCTTGGGTACTATTCAGCCTTAAACTTGACATCCTTAAATGCTATGACATTAAACTGAAACAACTTAGGTCATATGATAAGGGTGAAAGGAAAGAAAACAAAGATATTGGTTTTATGTACATATACAAACATACTCATAACAAAACAAGGAAAAATATTAATGACCATTACGGTCTTCATTTTTGTAACTGGTCACATGGTCAAAGTTCATATTTATCACTACTTTCTTCCATTACCCATTCCATGTTCCCTTTACCCTTAGCAAGTACCTTAGCTGTCCATGGTTCTTTGCCTGGTGGGGTGCCCTAACATTTCATTCCTGAATATTCTGAGCCATTGTTAGTCCTGCCTGGATTAAGTTGTTGCAGTTTTCCATTGGCTTTAATCACAGGGCATGGTAGATCTAAAAGATACACTAGGGGATCTCCTTTATTCCAGGCAAATTCATCTTTGCCTCCATTGTGTAGTTGCAGTTCTATTTCCGCCTTTCTAGGATCAATCACTCCAGCCAGTACAGTAATTCCATTCTTTGCCTGTTGATTCAGAGGCATGAGAAGTCCAAAGTGGCCAGGTGGAAGTCTTAACTTCTAGTTCAGTGGAATCATCATGTTTCCTGGTGGAAACACTCCTCCTTTTGAAACTAAGACCTGTAGACCAGAAGAGCTTAAGAGAAGCAAAAATTTTCCTAATGGGTCATTAGGGGTAATAGTGAGTGGTACCACTCCCATTTCCACCTCCTTGATTCTTGGAGCTGTGAATCCTGGCTATGGGAGAAACAGCAACATAGAGTGGATTCTGATTAAGAGCATTCGCAGCCTTCTGCAGACCTTTGCCCCAGCTCTGCAAGGTATTGCCACCTAGTTGGCACCATAATTGAGTCTTCAAAAAGCCATTCCACCATTATATCAATCCAACTGCTTCAAGATGATGGGGGACATGGTAAGATGAGCGACTTCCATGAGCACATGCCCATTCTCACACATCATTTGCTGTGAAGTGGGTTCCTTGATCAGAAGTAATGCTGTGTGGAATATCATTGTGGTGGATATGACATTTGGCAAGTCCATGGATGATAGCTTTGAAAAGCATCACATGCAGGGACGGCAAACCCATATCCGGAGTATGTGTCTATTACAGCTAGAACAATTGCTGCCCCTTCCATGATGGAAGTGGTCCAATGTAATAAGCCTCCCACCAGGTAGCAGGCTGATCACCTCAGGGAATGGCATATTTGGGAACTGAGTATAGGTCTCTGCTGCTGCCAATTGTGCACTCAGCAGTGGCTGTAGCCAGGTCAGGCTTGGTGAGGGGAAGTCCATGTTGCTGAGCCATACATAACCTTAATCTCTAACATCACGGCCACTTTGTTCATGAGCCCATTGGGCAATGACAAGAGTGGCTGAGGAAAGAGGCTGACTGGTATCCACAGACTGGGTCATCTTATCTAATTGATTATTAAAATCTTCCTCTGCTGAAGTTACCTTCTGGTGAACATTCACTTGGGACATAAATATTTTCATGTTTTTTGCCCACTTGGAAAGGCCTATCTACATACCTCTTCCCCAGACCTCTTTGTTACCAATTTTCTAATCATGCTCTTTCCATGTCCCTGGCCATCCAGCCAAACCATTGGCAACAGCCCATAAATCAGTGTACAACACAACTCTGGCCATTTCTCCTTCCAAGAAAAATGAACAACCAGGTGCATTGATCAAAGTTCTGCCCACTGGGAGGATTTCTCTCTCACCATTGTCCTTCAGGGATGTCCCAGAAAAGGGCTTCAGTGCTGCTGCTGCCCCTTTCTGGTGGTACCTGCATATTTTGCAGAACCATCTGTAAACCAGGACTGAGTTTCCTCTTTCTCAGTCAACTGATAGTAAGAAACTCCCCAGGAGGCCATAGCTATGGGCTGGAAAGAGAAGGTAATGTGGCAAGAGTGGTGACCATGGACATTTGGACCACCACCTCATGTAACTTACTTGTCCATTCAGGATCCACTCAAGCCTATCTCAAATATACTACTTCCACTTTATGATGGGGTGCTGCTGTGCATGCCCAACTTTATGGTTTGGTGGGTCAGACAATACCCAGCTCATGATAGGCAATTCAGGTCTCATGATAACTTGGTGGCCCATGGTTAAGGATTCAGTCTCTACCAAGGCCCAGTAGCAGCCCAAAAGCTGTTTCTCAAAAGGAGAGTAGTTATCTGAAGAGAATGGCAGGGCTTTGCTCCAAAATCCTAAGAGTCTGTATTATAATTCCCCTATTGGGGCCCACCAAAGTCTCCAAATGGCATCTGTATTTGCCACTGCCACTTCCAGCACCATTGGATCTGCTTGATAATATGGCTTAAGTGGCAGTGCAGCTTGCACAGCAGCCTGGACATGTGGCAGAACCTCCTCTTGCTCTGGTCCCCACTCAAAACTAGCAGCTTTTCTGGTCACTCAGTAAATGGGTGGAGTATCACCCTCAAATGGGGAATATATTGTGTCCCAAATCCAAAGAGACCAACTAAGCATTGTGCTTCTTATTTTGGTCATAGGAGGAACTAAATGCAACAGCTTATCCTTCACTTTAGAAGGGATATCTTGATATGTCTCCATCCACTGCACACCTAAAAATTTTATTGAGGTAGAAGGCCCATGTATTTTTGTTGGATTTATCTCCCATTCTCTCTCATGCAAATGCCATTTAAGTCTAGAGTAGTTACTACTTCTTCCTCACTAGGTCCAATAAACATGATACCATCAATATAATGGACCAGTGTGATGTCTTATGGGAGAAAGAGACAATCAAGTTCCCTGTAGACAGTATTATGACATAAGGCTGGAGAGTTTATGCACCCCTGAG
This sequence comes from Cabassous unicinctus, assembly GCA_029593785.1. NCBI lineage: Eukaryota > Metazoa > Chordata > Mammalia > Cingulata > Chlamyphoridae > Cabassous > Cabassous unicinctus. The sequence goes on from JAQZBX010042847.1 coordinate 21,428, forward strand.
ATAGGACAGTGAAGGTATATTGCTGGCCTTGCCAGCTGAAAGCAGACTGTTACTTGTGGTCTTTACTAATGGCAATTGAGATAAAAGCATTTGCCAGATCATACCAGTTACCAGAAGATGTGTTGACTTGCTCAAGCAATCATACCACATCTGAAACAGCAACTGCAGTTGGAGTCACCACCCGGTTAAGTTTACAATAATCCAGTGTTATTCTCCAAGATCCATCTGTTTTCTGTACAGGCCAAATAAGAGAGTTTGAATGGGGTTGTGGTGGGAATCACCACCCCTGCATCCTTGAAGTCCTTGGTAATGGCCATTAATCATTGCGATCCCTCCAGGAATCCAGTATTGTTTTTTATTTACTATTTTGCTAGGTAGGGGCCATTCTATTGGCTTCCAACTAGGCCTTTCCTACCATAATAACCTTCATTCCAC
>JAQZBX010042848.1:8062-21967 GCA_029593785.1 Cabassous unicinctus
AAGCGAACCCGGGGCCTCTCATATGGTAAACGGGTGCGCTATCCATTGCGCCACACCCGCTTCCTGCCGTGAGGTTGCTGCATCAGCCCACCGCACCGCTCAGGCCGGCGTGCCCTCACAAGGAGGCCTCGGGACGCGAACCCGGGCCTCCCATATGGTAAACGGGGGCTCTATCCACTGAGCCACACCCACTTCCCTACTCACAATATTTCAACATCTTTACAATCATCTAATTGTTTCTTTCACCTTAGGCAATCCAGAATTTAGCAAAGTATTTTCTTGGTTTTTCAGTTTCAGAGATTTCATTAACAATATGATGTTTCAACATGATGAAAGTAAAATGATCCGGCCAACAAAAATGTTAGAGAGTTCTTATTGGAATTTGTACTCTCATTTATATCCTGTCCCCTTTTCCCTTTGGAAAAACAACTGTTAGGACTCTAGAGGGATTATGCTTCTCTTCTTGGAAAATAAACATCATTACCAACCTAAAAAAAAATAAAATAAAATAAAATAAATAAATAGATAAATAAAAAGCAAGAAATTATCTTAAAAAGATATACAATGCATAAGCTCCAAAATGGTATAATGTTGGACAGACATAAATCTATATTCCAATACATAAAACAGTCATTAAACAACAGCAACAAAAAGAAATAGATTACAAAATCTCTATATGTTGTTCTTTCAAACTGTCCCTTTATAGGTGATTCATAGAGAATGGTTTCTACATGTGTAACATTTTGTTGTTCTGCAATTGTTAACCAGGTTAAAAAAAAATATATATATATATATATATTAAAGAAACACAGCCATTCCTGTATGAATTGCCAGGATTTCATAGATTCCTAACCAAAATAAATCTTTAAACTTTAGGGAGGAGTTTAGTTGTTTCTTTTTTTAATTTATTTTTAAATGAGCTTTTGATGATATAAATGTTACAGTGAAAATATAATTGTACCCCAACCCCTCCCACACTTTTCCTTATTTACATCTTTCATTAGTGTGATATATTTGTTAGAATTGAAGCATTACTACTAAGCATAGTCTATAGTTTACATTATGGTTTAACATATGCACCACACAATTTTATAGGTTTTGACAAAATGTATAATGGCTTGTATTCATCATTGCAATATCATGCAGAGCAATTCAAATGTCCCAAATAATACCCCTTGCTACACCTATTCTTCCCTCTCCCTCCTCTCAGAACCTCTGGGGACCACTGTCTTTATACCAATGTTACAAGTTATTCCATTATTAGAATAATAAGTCTACCTTAGTCATTACACCCTTATGTTTGTGCAATTCCTGAGTCTGAGGATTTCGGGATGGTGATTCCCGCTCTGGTTCTGATTGAGAGGGGACTTAAATCCTATGGAGCAGAAGTATGGAAATATCTTGCTTGCAGTTGTAGATTCAATCTGTTTTTTGGAGATGGACATTGTCCATCATCATCCTTTTGTTCATTTTTCTGGGTGAGTCCAATGAACTGGAGATTAGGTGTTGACTGTAACTCTGCTGAGATAAAGGGTTCAACCAGCATATGAACAGTGTGAAGATTTAAGCTTCTGGGACATTTATTTAATAGGTATAGTGCTAATTATAAGTTTAAAGAAATAGGACAGAATAACCATGTATAGAAAAATTATAAATAGTCTGTCTCTGATACATTGGAGAGATAGGTTATCATATATTCCAAGGTAAGTTCCTCTGACATGGTGTCAATTTCTGATACTTTGCATCAGCACCCCTTTGGCAGAGTGATACACTTGAATAGAAAAATAATAGTGTTTATGGGAATGAAAGACACAATAGGGGAGATTAAAAACAAATTTGAGGCATATAACAGCAGACTCAATTGATGATTTTAGAAGAAAGAATGTGATGTAGAATAAATAACAGCTGAAATTGAAGAGAGAGAAAAAAAATTGGAAAAAACTGACTAGGGACTCATGGAGTTGAATGATAACATGAAACACAAGAATACATGTGCCATAGGAGTTCCAGGAGAAGAGATGGGTAAAGGGTCAGAAAGAGTATTTGAGGAAATAATGACAGAAAATTTCCCAACATTCATGAAAGAAATTAATATACATGTCCAAGAAGTGCAGCATACTCCAAGCAGAATAAATTTGGATAGAACTATTCAAAGACACATATTACTCAATGTCAAATGCTAAAGATAAAGAGAAAATTTTGAAAGCAGCAAGAGAGGAGCAAACCATCAAACACAAAGTACACCCAGTAAGACTAAGTGCAGATGTCACTTCAAAAGCCATGGGGCGAGGGGGGGTGGGGGTGGAGGAGAAGGCAATGGTATGATATTATTAGGATACTGAAAAAGAAAAACATGCAGGCAAAGAATTCTTTATCTAGTAAATTTTTCTTTCTAATATGAAGGTGAGTTTAAAACATTTGTAAATAAACAGAAATTATGAGTTTTCCTAAAAAGGCATCCAACTTTGCAGGAAATACTAAAGGTGGCCCTGCAGCCAAATAGAAAAAGACAAGAGGTAGAAGACAGGAGAAGAGTGTAGAGGGCAAGACTATCAAAACAGATAACCAAAAGGGAAAAATGACAGATGAAAATAAGATATGACATGTGAAAACCAAAGAATAAAGAAGGTAAATAATCCATTTACAGGAATATCATTGAATGTGAATGGATTAAACTCCCCAATCAAAAGATACAGGCTGACAGAATGGATAAAACATATGAACCATTCATATCCTGTCTACAAGTGACTCACCTTAGATCCAGAGATAAACAGCAGCTGAAAGTGAAAGCTTGGAAAAAGATACTCCATGCAAACCACAACCAAAAAGGACAGGATAGCTATAATAATATCAGTCAAAACAAAATTTTAAATGCAAAAAATTATAAGAGATGCAGAAGGCCATTATAAATTAATAAAAGATACAATCCACCAAGAAGGAGTAAGAGTCATAAATATTTATGCACCTAATCAGGGTGCCCCAACACAGATGAGCCAAAACTCTGGCAAAACTAAAGCAAGATAGAGGCATCTCTACAATAATACTTGGAGACTACAATACACCACTCACATCATTAAAACAATGTCACACAAGATCAACAAAGAAATGGAGAACTTGAACAATATGGTAAATGAAATAGACCAAACAGACAAATACTGAAAGTCACATCCCAAAAATTGTGAAGAATACATTCTTCTCAAATTCTCATGGATCTTTATTCAGTACAGACCATATGTTGGGTCTCAATCCAGGTCTGAATAAATATAAAATGATTGAAATTATACAAAGCACTTTCACAGAGCATAATGAAATGAAGCTGGAAATCAATAATAGGCAGGAAAGAGGAATCTCACAAATGTGTGGAGGCCAAACAACACATTCCTAAACAATCAGTGAGTCAAATAAGACATAGTAAGAGAAATTAGTAGATATCTCAGGATGAATGAAAATGAGAGCACAACTTGTCAAAAATTATGGGATACTATGAAGGCAGTTTTGAGGGAAATTTATAGCCCTAAATACCTATATTAAAAAGAAGAAATAGCTAAAATAAAAGACCTAATCGAACATCTGAACTAGAAAAAGAACAGCAAACAGAACCCAAAGAAAGCAGAAGGAAAGAAATAATAGAGATTAGAGCAGAAATAAATGAAATTTAGTACCAAAAAAATAGAGAAAAGCAACAAAACCTAAAGCTGGTTCTTTGAGAAGATCAATAAAATTCATAAAACCTTTGCTAGACAAACAAAGAAAAAAGAGAAAAGATGCTAATGAATAAACTCAGAATTGAAAGAGAAAGTTATAATTGAACCCACAGAAATAACCATAAGAGAATAACCAAAAAGAGGATGTTATGAGAAACTGTATATTAACAAATTAGACAACCTAGTTGAAATGGGTAAATTCCTAGAACTTCACTAAAACCTACATTGACTCTGCAAAAAACACCAGAATTCAACAAACCAATCACATTTAAAGAGATTGAATTATCAACACACATCTCCCAACAAAGAAAAGTCCAGAACCAAATGTTTTCACAGGTGAATTCTACAAAGCATTTTGAGAAGAATTAAAATCAATCCTATATAAACTCTTCTGAAAAACTTAAGAGGAAGGAAAACTACCATTTTATTTTATGAAGCCAACATCCCCCTAATACAAAGCAAGTAAAGATACTGCAAGAAAAGAAAAATTACAGACCAATATCTCTAATGAAAATAAATGCAAAATTTCTCAGCAAAGTACTTGCAAAAAAAGTCCAACTAAAAATTACACTCCAGGATCAAGTGAAATTTACTCCTGGTATGCAAGTTCAGTTCAGCACAAGAAAATCAATTAATGTGATATATCACAATAACAAATTGAAGGGAAAACACATGATCATCGTGATTGATGCAGAAATGCATTAAACAAAAACCAGCATCCTTTCTTGATAAAAAACAATTCTAAAAACAGAAATAGAAGGAAAGTTCCTTAATATGATAAAGGATATGTAAGAAAAATGCACAGCCAACTTCATACTCAATGGGGAAGAGTTGAAATTATTCCCTCTAAGATCAGGAACAACACAAGGATACCCACTGTCCCCACAATTATTTAACTTGTACTAGAATTTTCTAGTTCTAAATATCTGTAAAAAAGCATATTTGAGCTAATAAACCGGTTCAGGAAAGTGACAGGATACAAGATCAACATGTAAAAATCTGTAATGTTTCTATACTGAATATAGTACTGAATAACCAAGGAGAAAATCAGGAAAAAATTCCATTTACTGTAGCAACCAAAAGACACAAATAACTAGAAATCAATTTAACTGATGATGTAAATGACCTGTATCCAGAAAACTGTAAAACATTGCTAAAAAAAAAAAATCAAAGAAGACATAAATAAATGGAATGAAATTTCATGTTCGTGGATTAGAAGACTAAATATTGTGATGATTTCAAGCCTACCAAACCTGATTTATAGACTCCATGCAAGACTAATCAAAATTCCAACAGCCTACTTTATAGAAATAGAAAAGGTAATTGCCAAATACCTTTGGAGGGGAATTGGAACCTGTATTAATCAGCCAAAGGGGTGCTGATGCAAAATACCAGAAATCTGTTGGTCTTTTTTTAAGGGTATTTATTTGGGGTAGAAGCTTACAGTCACCAGGTCATAAAGCATAAGTTTCTTCCTTCACCAAAGTCTGTTGCCACATGTTGTAGAAAGACAGGTGTTGACATTTGCCAGGGTTCAGGCTTCTTGGATTTCTTTCTTCCCAGGGCTCCAATTCCCTCCAAGGTCAGCTCCCCTGTTTCTTCCACAAGGTCAGCTGTAGACTATAAATGCTCTCTAGGCTTTGCCTCTCTCCACAAGGCCAGCTGTGAACTGTCAGGTGAATGGCTCATTTCTTTTCCCAGGGCCTTCTTTCCTTCCTCATCAGGACTCCAACATAAAAACTCTAACTCACAACTCCAACTCTGTCCTTTGCCATGTCTTTCATCTTTGAGACCCCACCCACCAAGGGGCTGGGCTCAGCACCCTACTGACATAGCCCAATGAAAGCTCTAATCATAACATAATCATGCCCAGATGAAGAGATCAGTTTACAAGGATTTTCCAATATCTATTTTTGAATTCATAGCTATATCAAACTGCCGAACTGCTACACTCCACCCTCTGAATTTCAAAAATACATTATAATATTGAAAAAACCTTAAATCAGTAACAATGTAAGTACGAAATCATATCATAATCAGTTTAAAGAAATACAGTTCATATTGAGGCAAAATCCAATCTTTTGTAGACCTCTGAAACTTACAAAATTATTTATCTGCTTCCAATAAACAAATGGACAGATAAACGATAAACATTTTTATTACCATAAGGAGAAATTGGGAGGTTGAACATGAGTCATGGGTCCTCTACAGTTCAGTAAATCTTTAGGGCATCCTACATTGGATTTCAAAGTCTGAGAGTCATTCTTAAGATGATGGTTTCTTCTTCCTGGGGCCACATGAGGACCCATCCTTTCCACAGGCTTGCCCAATGGCCATTTTCTGGGTTCCACCCTCATCAAGCATCTGGGTGTTGACCAAGCTCTAGACCCCACCCTCCAATAGCTTTGGGATGATTGCCAAACATTACCCAATCTTTGGGTTAGAGTCTTAGCCCCCTTAGTACAGTGAGGTGAAGATAAGATTCCTCCTAATCTTTGGTATACAGGCTCAACCTTCTCAGAGCAAGAAGTTGAACACCTGGCCTTCCCTAATCCATGGGGGACAGGTGCACCCCTCTCAGACCTATGGTTTGTTGTCCTTAACCGCCCTAATCTTTGAGAAATATGCTCCACCCTCTCTGTACCCTGGGGTGGCAAAACTCTCCCAGAACATTGGGTGGGAATATCAATCTTCTTCAACTGCTGGGGCAAACTCACCCTCTCTGTACACATGGGTGAGGCTCCTCTCTTGGCCCAAGGTGATGTCTTAATTCCAGATATCAGCTTCCATGATTTTCTCCTTAAAGCTGTTTCTTCTTAAATCTCTCCTTTCCATGTCCCATTTAATTCATGCTGACAGTGGTTTTGCTCATAGAGTGCTCTCAAAAACCCTGTTTATTTAACACACAAGAAGCAGGGGTCCAAGCCATCAGATAGTAAGACTTTCCACAAGTCTTTCTGAGATAACTGCAACTTCAATCCTGATTTACAACTTCCAAGTTTAGTTAAATCCTCAAATGGGGCTCTATTGTCTGGGAGCTCAATTACCAGAAGCTTGGAATTTCTGGGATCAGTTTCTGTTTTCTTTGTGCTCAAGAGGTCAGTCCTTAGTGTATTTCTTTCATCTAGCATTTTGCTATAAGCTGCAAGGAGAAGCCAAGACACTTCCTCTGGGTTTACTTTGGGAAGTTTCTAAGTTAAATGTTCAGGTTCGCCATTTTCAAATTCTGTCTTCCATATAACACCAGGAGTTAATCTTGCTATGTTCTCTGCAACTTTAAAACATGGATCACCTTTCCTCCAGTTTCCAGTAATAGTTTCATCATTTACTTCCAAGGCATCAAAACAAGGCTCTCTAGTGTCCATATTACTATCAACAGTCTCTTCAAAGCACTGTAGGTCTTTTTTACCAAGTATCTCACAAGTCCTCCAAAAAATACCCCTTACCCATTTATAAAACCATTTCAACATTTGGTAATTGCAAAAGCACTTCCCCACTCCTTGGCACCAAATTCTATATTAGTCAGCCAAAGGAATGCTGATGCAAAATACCAGAAATCTGTTGGTCTTTATAAAAGGTTTTATTTGGGGTAGAAGCTTACAGTCATCCTGCCGTAAAGTATAAGTTTCTTCCTTCACCAAAGTCTGTTGCCACGTGTTGTAGCAAGACACCTGCCGACATTTGCCAGGGTTCAGGCTTCTTGGGTTCCTTTCTTCCCGGAGCTCCATTTCTCTCGAGGCTCAGCTCCTCTGTTTCCTCCACAAGGTCGGCTGTAGACTATGAGGGTCTCTAGGCTTTGCCTCTCTCCACAATGCCAGCTGTGAATTGTCAAGTGAATGGCTCCCCTCTTTTCCCGGGGCCTTCTCTCTTTCTTCATCAAGACACCAACATCAAAACTCCAACTCACAACTCAAACTCTGTCCTATGCCATGTCATTGATCTTTGAGACCACACCCACCAAGGGGTGGGGCTCAACACCCTACTGACATGGCACAATGAAAACCCTAATCATAACTTAATCATGCCCAGATGAATAGATCAGTTTACAAGCATAATCCAATATCAATTTTTGGAATTCATAACTATACCAAACTGCCAAACTGCTACAGGAACCAAAGAGCCAAAGAAATCCTAAAAAAGAAGGGCAAAGTAGGAGGTCTCTCACTGCCTGACCTTGAAATATCTTGCAAAATAACAGGATAAAAATAGCATGGCATTGGCATAAAGATAGACATATTGATCAGTGGATTCAAACTGAGAGTTCAAAAGTAGACTCCCACTTCTACTTCCAACTGGTTTTTGACAAGCCTACCAAGTCCACCTTACTGTGACAAAACAGATTCTTCAAAAATTGGTGCTCGGAGAACTGGATATCAATAACGAAAGGAATGAAAGAAGACTCCTATCTCACTCCCTGTACAAGAATCGACTCAAAATTGGTAAAAAACCTAAATACAAAATCCAGGACCATGAATCAACTAGAAGAAAATGCAGGGAAACATCTTCAAGATATGGAAGGTGTGGGACTCTTAAACCTTATACCCAAATTTCAGGAAAAGAAAGAAAAAAAAAAAGGACAAATGGCACCTCCTCATATTAAACATTTTTAAACCTCAAAAGACTTTGTCAAAAGGTTGGGAATGCAGCAGTATCAATTGGGGAAAAAATTGGCGAATGATAAATCTGAAAAGTATTTAATTTCCATGATATATAAAGAGATTCTACAACTCATCAATAAGAAGACAAATGACCCAATTTAAAAATGGGCAAAAACTTGAAGAGACATTTGTACAAAGAAGATATACAATGGTGAAAAACCACATGAAAATTGTTCAACATCACTAGGTATTAAGGAAATGCAAAACAAAGCTACAATGAGATATCATTTCACATCAATTAGAATGACCACAATTCAAAAGACAGATAACTACAAATATTGGAGATGATGTGGAGAGGTAAGAACTATTATTTACTTTGGGTTGGAAGGTAGAAATGTACATCCACTGTGGAAGCCTGTTTGGCATTTCATAAAAATTTGAATATTGATTTTTTCATGTGACTCAGCAATACCACTACTAGATATATACCCAGAAGAACTGAGAGCATTAACATGAACAGACAAACATCTGTACCCTGATATTCATGGTGGCATTATTCACAATTGCCAAAATATAGAAACAAACCTGGTGTCCATCAACTGATGAATGGATGAACAAATTGTATAAATTCAGGGAGTTAATAACTAGAATATAGGACACCAGAAAACGGAATGAGGTTAGAGAATGTAAAGCTGAGGTATAATCTGGGAAAAATTGATAACAATTTGTAAATCTTTGGAAATGAATATAAATGATGAAAGCATATCATAGTGTCTGTAATTGGGGTACTAATATATGGGAATGATAGTGGTTTAAAGGGAAATGATATGGTCATGTATAATACCAGAAGGAACCCTAAAAAATGTAGCATGGGACTGTATAGCATTGCAAAACCTTATATGAAATATGAATATGGGCAATATTAAATATATAATACTGTTTTTTTTTTTGAAACAGAACAAATGTATGTTAATATGACAAGATGTTAATATCAGGCAAGAATACAACTATGGACAGTAGTGTAGTGTAATATATTAGTAATCTATCATTAACAGTAAAAAAAGGAAATATACTAAGTGAAAGAAACTAGATAAGGGGTACTACATATTTTTGCCTCCATCTATAGAAAATAATAATACAAATAAATTGGAGAAAGAGAAATAGAACAGCAGCTATACATGGCAGGGGAAGGATAGAAAGATTGAGAGATGGTTATTAAGGGGTAAAGTTTTTGTCTGTCTGGGTTTTTTTTGTTTTGTTTGTTATTATTCTTTTTATTATTGGAGGAATGAAAACAACCTAATAATGATTGAAGTGATGAATCCACAACTCCAAGATTATAGCACATATCATTGATGTTACACTTTCATTGAACTATATATTTTATGAATATGTATCAATAAATTTGATTAAAAATATATCTAATAGAAGTAATATATGCAAAAATATTATCAGTATACTGATTCATAATAATGAGTATATAATGAAGAAAAATATACTCCTGGATATTGAGAAATGTTGAACTAATGTTCTCAGAAAACAATTCACTGAAACAAATTTTCTACTTTACAGATCACAGAAGTGATTATAGAGAGAAGATCATTACATATTAATCACCAAATCTGACTGATAGTTTCATTCATCCAGGTATCTGTCCATTCAGATGACTATCCAGAGTAATGTATTTTAGCCCTGGGAGTTTGAGTAGTTATCCTCAAATTGTTTTTATTTTATTGCTTTAGAGTTTGGGATTAATTTGCAAATCTTGTTAGAAATTCCTGGTCTTATTTCTGGCTCTTTTTGGTCTCCATTCAATAATACAGTGCTACCAAGCTTCATTTAGTTCTTTGGGTAGGCCAGGATATTTTTCAGTTTATGTTTGCCACACATAAAATTATTTCTCCCTCTAATTTTATTACTACCCTCTACCATATTTATCAATCCAAAGCCTATGCATTCCTGTGATTTGAATTAATAATCATTAATAATAATCATTTCTTCAATAAACATTGCCAGATTCTCTGCTATGGTAGCTCCCTGTCTATGCCAAGTTGATTCACTTTAATTATTATATTTATAGCATCCATAACACTTCCATTATTTTGTGTTACCAGTTTTCCCATCTAAACCAAGCAATCAAGGAGAATAAAATGTGTTCATTTTATTCATGTTGTATCACTTCTTAGGACTACCAAACAACAGACTACTTCCTTTTTATGTCCCTGGAGGAGAAAAGGGTATAAAATGGGGGAGGTCAAGGAGTGGAAAATACTGTGTTGAAGTGGGGATAAGTGCCTCAATGATGGTCCTTCAATAATTAGGATTCTGAATGGAGGTATCTAGGCTGTGAATGAAGATATGCATGTGAATATGGCTGACCCAGTGGGTCTTATTTCCTGAGGAAAACTCCTTCCAGATAATTGCAACACAGTGACTGTGCAACCATGTCTGCTATGGGGAATGTAGCTTTCCTCCATGAGTTCTGCTAGTCAAAGCCTTGCAATTGCCTATGGTTAGGCCTGAAAAATCACACATAAGAATTATTCCTGAAGCCAGAGTCCCTTGTTACATCAGGGCCCCAGTGAGAAGCATAAACAACTCAATCATGGACTTGAGTGTGCCAGACATTGAGGGGCTTTGACTATAAGCAGTTAATCAGTCTGAGGTAGCAGCAGACCAAGCCTATGATTAAATTCAGTCCAAGTAGGACAAACAGGCCTATATGGAAAAGTAAACACATTCATGAGGCCTAGATATTGCCACACCAGTAAAAGATGTCCCATATCCCATTAGGACATACTATAAAGAGCCAGAAGTAATTCTGACAAGCCTTATAATGGATAGTTCTACTTTGCCAGTTTCATTGATCCAAGTAGAACAAGAGCTGCTAATAGCACAGAATGCTTCTTGGCTGGCCAGTGGAAAATTGTGAGCTATGCAATTATACAGCACTACACAGACCAAGTTGTTGAAGCTGGTCGGTTGTGCATCCAAAACTGAGGAAGTAGCTTTAATAATCTCAGCAAAGGTCAATGACAGTTTCCACTCAACCTTTTCTATTTGGATGACCCTGACAGTGGTAACACCACAAAATCTATTATAGATAGGGCACGTGAAGGGAGAAGAAGTCCATTATTCTCATGGTCAAAATAGCTTCAGTAGTGGTTCTTGACCCCCTTTCTGAAATATTCTAGTTATCCCTGTTTTGAAAGAAATGAGTTGATATTCAAGGAGGCATTTCATTCCTGAGCTATCACAGTCCAGGGTGACATTGCATCAGGTTCAGATTAGTGAGGTTAGGGTAATTCAGGTACTAGAAAACTCCATGGTTAGATAAATGCCAATTTGTCTTATTCAAAGTCACAGTGGTTATATGTTTATCTGTAAGATTTTGGCAGTGGGTGACATATCTCATTGGTGGCAAGTACCTGGAATAAGAATACCAACCACCTTGGTGAGGAAGGAATCACACAAGGTAATCCCTGTGAGTGAGTGAAGAAAAGATGGATTCTCCTCTCCCCTCTTCCATATTGTGGTTCACACACCTGAAGATGCTTGTGTCCTTTTCATCACTGTGACTCCTCCCTATCAACTTCAATGGGCAAGAACAGTGCACTTATCCCTCTGCCAGGGAATAGATCTCAAATCTTTTGGCATGGATCCTATCGTGGTTGCATAAAACTTTCCATTCTATGTACTGATACCCAGTATTTGGCTATTGGGGGAAAATGAAAAGACCCCCTGAAGGAAAAATTTGAGTAGGATTCCTCAAATTGAAAGCCTTTGTTTTCAAGGTCTTCATAGGCAAATATCCATGCTCTGTACCCAGAGACAAAAATATAGTAGGTTACTTTCTTCCACCTCTTGCTGTTTGATAGCCATTATAATCTAACAGCTATTTTAGTCTCCAGGAAGGAGTCAGAGGGAATGGAAGATACTTGCAAGACCCCACAGGAACTGAGGTATCAACAGTTACAAAAGAAGCATATATAATCAAAGGGAGGGATAGACAGCTTGATCAAACATGTGGCACATGTGTACCTGTTTGGGAATTACTGCATTTATAGTCCAGGCTTCTCACTTTTTATCTGTAGCCCAAGCTGGGATTATCATGTCCCCTCCCACCAGACATTTAAGTTTGTTCTTTAAATGTCCATTAAAGTGCTCAAACACCACTGTGGCTTGGAGAGTTCTTTATATGACTTTTAATTGGGTCCATTGATATATAGCTTATGCTGAAAACCCAGTAACATTTTTAGATTCAATGTGCTCAGGAAACCAAAACAGTAAACAAATGTAGTCTTGTACGACCTAGGTAGTATGACTTAAGTCAGTGGAATGTTAAGCCAAACTGAAAGACAATGTCAACTGCAGGCAGGGTCCAAAAAAAACGCACTGGATATGATAAGAAACTAAACATACTCTAGGGTAGGAACTCCCTCAAGCATTGGCTAGTGGGAGCAGTCCTTGGTCAATAATTTTAGTAGTTGTCACAACTGTTCCATATATTTCATTTTCTTCTGTTGACAGTGGCGATCAGTGAATGTAGGCAAAGTGCAGGATAGTGACTGAATTCCTATAGAACATCTTCTCATGGATCCAAGAGTCACATTTCTTTGCTCTGAGGTGAGTAATAATTCAGATTCCACAATTTACTGACAAACATGGTCTCCTCTTTGGTTATGTCCACCTTTGAGTGTGTAGGGACCTTTCTGGTGAGCATTCATATATATTAAAAAACTTTTTAAAAGTAGAGCCAATTTTGATTCAGAGGTCTTGTTCCCAAGGGGTAGTGACTGTTTTAAATGCTAGTTTGAGGTTAGCCAGTGGCCTGGCTCAATGTTCAGGCCGTTAGCCACTGCCTATGATTCAGGTAAGTATAAAGACTTTCAATGCAGCAATTCCTATCAGGTCTTAGGAGCATAAGTGATTGGGAATGCACACAGACAACAGACATATACAATAATACATTCAGTAGTGGGGGCTATTAAAATCCAACTCTAAAGTGCATTATCTGTTTCCCCCTCATTCTGTGATTCCAGTCAACTGGGTACCAGTATCCAGAAGGTCCAAGTAGTACAAATCTATGCTATTTCCCCATGAACCCTGACTGTGGCATAGGGTCTCCAAAATCCCCTGTGGACAAAGGGACTTCAGACTAACCAAAAATTCAATGTCAAATTTAGCAGGGTTCTCCACTTTATTCCCAGGCTCATTGAGAGGCATAAAACTAATCGTACTTGTGCTAGTCATAGAGGACATCATTGAGCAAATACTAGGAAGATCCCTGGGTCTTTTTTGCAGAAATGGAAAAGCCAATTATCAAATATTTTTGGAAGTATAAGGGGCCCTGTATAGCTAAAAATGTCTTTAAAAAGAATAATGATGTTGGAAGACTCTTACTTCCTGACTTTAAAGCATATATATTATTTAGTTACAGTGGTAAAAACAACATGGTATTGGCATAAAGACACACACATTGACCAATAGAACCAAACTGAGAACTCAGAAATTGACCCTCACATCTACAGTCAAGTGATTTTTGAGACGGCTGTCAAGCCATCCCAGGAGATCCAGAATAGTCTATTCAACAAATAGTGTTG
>JAQZBX010042849.1:0-21863 GCA_029593785.1 Cabassous unicinctus
TTGAGGACTAATGAAAAAAGGTAGAATGTAAGAACCACAACAGAAAGCAGATGGTGGAAAGATGAAGGAAAGAAAAGAGATAGGATTAGTAGACAAAATCACTATACACAGAGAATGGAAAATCAAAGAAGAATCACAGCAAAGACAAAACAAGGTAGCAGCACCTAATTTTTTAAAGAAGAGGGTGGGGAGGAAAGAGGAATGAAAAGCAAGAAACAAACAAAGAAAAACCCAAGAAACACACAAGCATTCAGTCAAAGAAAGCTAAGGAAAAACAGCATTTCTTCTTCGGTCCTTGTGGGCCTCTCAGCCTGTGTTCATCAATCAATCACCCTGCAGCCTTCTCTCTGCAGGTTTTGAGGCAGATTTTAGTGATTAACTAAATTAAAAAAAATTTATTTAAGAAATAAGGGACCCAAAAGAAGGCCACTTCTGTACCACCCCATCTGCCAAAGGGACCCTAAATAGGCTCATGGAAACTTAACAAACACTTCCCAAAGCCTGACTCCCCAGGGAGCTGAGACTCTGACACTCAGCACAGAATTATAAAATAAGCTGGCTCCCCTCACCAAGCCAAGCCTCTGTGTCCCACAGCCTTTAGGCAAATCAGGCTTCCTCAGCAGTTTCGCCTCTCCCCTCAGCCCGGCACCACTTCTAGCCAGCTGATTTGCTCCCAAAAACCTGCAAGGGTGCCCAGGCAGCCAAACCAACAGGAAAAAACCCTCTCACCTTTTGCCAGGACCTTCCCACTCTCAGAGAGTGCTCCCTTTCACCAGGTGCTAGGAAGGTGGGGCTTAGTTTTCTGCTTCCATGATTTCCACCTGGGGGGAAAACTCATGATTTTATACTGAGCAATCCACCTCGCTGTGCAGCTCCCTCCAGATTGATGTCCCCAAGGTTCTCACTTTGCATGCTCCCTGAAGAGACAACCTGGGCAGCATCCTGTTCCCAATCAGCTGTCCTCCATTAGAGAAATGTTGAGTGACCACCTAAACTGACACCATCGTCTGCCTCGCTCATGTTTTTTACCCATCTTTTGATTGGGAAGTTTAATCCATTCACATTCAGTGATATTACTGTAAATGCATTATTTACTTCCACCATTTTATTTTTTGATTTTCATATGTTATATCATATTTTTGTCTGAATTTTTACTCTTTTGGTTATCCTTTCTTTTAATTTTTCTTCTATACTCTCCTCCAGGTTTCTCTCACCTGCCTTTTTATTTCAGATTCTAAAGCTCTCTTTAGTATTTCCTGCAAAGTTGGATTCTTTTTTGCAAACTCTCTTAGTTTCTGTTTCTTGTAAATATTTTATACTCACATTCATATTTGAAGGACAATTTTGCTGGTTAAAAAATTCTCTTCTGGCAGTTTTTCTCTTTCAGTATCCTAATCATATCATACCACTGTCTTATCACCTCCATGGTTTCTTTAGAGAAATCTGTGCTAAGTGCTACTGGGCATCCCTTATATGTGGTGGTTTTCTTCTCCCTTTCTGGTCTGAGAATTTCCTATTTATCTTTGACATTTGACATTCTGTGTAGTATGTGTCCTGGAGTAGGTGTTTTCTGATTTATTCTGACTGGGGTACAGTGCACTTCTTGGACATAGTTCATTTCTTTTGTGAGAGTTGGGAAATTTTCAACTATTATTTCCTAAAATACTCTTTCTGCCCATTTTCCCTTCTCTTCTCTTTCTGGAACTCCCTTGCCACATATGTTTTTGCATTTTGTGTTGCCATTTAACTCTCTGAGCCCCTGATCATTTTTTCAATTTTTCTCTCTGTGTTCTTTTCTTTCTTCAATTTCAGCTGTTCTGTCTTCAGTATCTCTTATTCTTTCTTGTATCATTTCAAGTCTGCTGCTGTATGCCTATAGTGTGTTTTTTATCTCACCTATTGTGACTTTCATTCCCATGACCTTTGTTACATTTCTGTTCAGGATTTCAAATTTTTCTTTGTGCTTACTCAATATCTTCTTGATGTCATTTATCTCTTGTTATTTTGTCTCCAACTCATTAATTTGATTTTGGAAATTTGTGTGCATCTTGCTAATTAGTTCTCTCAAATCCTGTGTCTTCTCTGAAGCTTTGATATATTATTTTTCTTGTGCTATATCTTCCATTTTCTTAGTATGGGTTGTAACTTTTTGCTGATGTCTAGGCATCTGATTAGGATGTTGTTTACACAGATGCTCAAATTCATTCTCTTTTGTAAGGATTTAGTGGTAGGAGGTTGTGTGTTACAACTTCTCTTTGATTCTTGGCTCAACTAGGATTCTTAGAATTGTCCCTGCTAGTTGCTTCAAACTGGGCTTTGGACCCAGTAATTGTTTGCAGACCCACTTCCTAGAGACTTTGGCCTTTGGGGAGGGGAGCTATAAAGGCTGGAAAAGGTCTCATTTTTAATATTCTCTTGTGCAATTCCTTGGTCAGCCAGTAGATGGTGCACTTTGTCAGCTTTCAGTTCAGTGCCAGGTCAGAGTGTATTTGTTGCAACACAGACCAGATCTATGTGATAGCGCTTCCTGCTGAAAAGCTAAGAGTCTTGTAATTAAAACTTTCTCATTGACAGTTTTCCAGCCTTCTCTGGAAGCCACCTCCTTTTTCCCAGCTAGGAAATATTTCCACTCCTTTCTGAGTCCTCAACAATCAGTCCCAGTTAGTAAAGAAGGAGCTTGGGAGGGTAGTATATCTTTAGCTCTTTGCTGGCTCCCAGGGCTAACAATAGTGTGGCCCCACCAGCGTGGAATTTCTCCTGGGACATAGTAGATCAAATTTGTGAGTCAAAACCTGAGTCAGCCTTAGGCTGTGTTCCTCTCTCTCCCATTTTGCTGGTGACGTGCAACCTCAACAATCAGTCCTGGCTCAGAGAGAGGGAGACTGGGAAGGTCAGATTTCTTTTGCTGTGCTGGCTCTCAAGGCAAACCATATTGTGGTCCCACCTGGCCTGGAAGGGCTGATAGTACACAGCAGACCAAACTTGTGGGTCACAGGCTGAGTCAGCCTTAGACTGTGTCCCTTTCTCTCCCCTTTCCTGGGCTGGTGGATTTCTGGACCCCTTTTGTCTGTAGCCACAAGCCCAGAGGTCCAAGAATTCTAAAATGTATTTAGTGTGTTGAAGGGTGCTGGCAGCAGCTGCTGTTGATAGTTCTGTCATGGCATTTCCCCTCCTTTGTCCTTCTCTCTACTGGTTAGCCTTCTCCCAGTGTCCTAAACCCTAGAAGATACTTTTCCAGGTTGTTTCAGCCTGACCTCCAGCTATTTTTCTGGAGGAAAAGAGAGTCCTGTGTTTTTCTAATCTGCCATTTTTCCTGGGAGTCCACATTGTCTTCTTAATATTCTTTAGTTCTATATCCATATTTTTCTTCATCTCCTTAAATTGATTTAGGTGACTTAATTGAAGTTCTTTGTTTAGTTGTTCCAAATTCTGTGTTTCTCCTGAAGTTTTAACTTGTTCTATTGACTGAATCATTTACATTTGTTTCTTAGTATGGCTTATTTTTTTGCTGAGATCTAGGCATCTGATTATCTTGATGAATTAACTCTGAAGGTCCATTTCTCCCTCTTATCTAGAGTTTTGATGTTTATCAAGTTTGTGTTAAGCTTCTTCTTTGTATCCTGATCCAAATTATTCTGCTTCTTTAGAGTAGCTCATGTTTAATTGTTCAGATTTTTTCAGCTCTTAATCTGATTCTTTCCCTGGGTATGTGGTATGATTTTCAAGATTGTTCAATTTTCCAATTGTTATGTCTCCAAGAGAAAGCTTCCTTTCCTCTGTTCCTTCTCTGGGAGTCTTGATCTTTTCTGTTTGTTTTTCTACAGAACTTTCTCCTCAGCTCCTATAAGTTGTTTAAATTTTCTCTCTTATTCAATGCCCCCTTTTCCTTATACTTTTCAATTCTAGGCCCCATCTTGCCTTACAGAAATTCAGTGTCTGCCTTACCTTTTTTTCTGTGATGCTTTCTTGCTCCAAGTTTCTTCCCTGTTAGCATATCATGCCCCCATTATACCCAGATGGGGTCAATACATAAAGGTGGGTTAATCCAGAAAAGTCCATTTTATTATTAGGTGATTTAGCCAACAGAAACTAGATTTTTTAAATGCAGCTTTTGCCAACCATTTTGCCATGGTCTCTCTCTGTATACTTTTCATCTGGGGGATCTTTTATATGCAGCACACCTCAGCAATTTATGTTCTGCCTTGGGTCTCTGTGGACTAAAGTCCCTGTGTCTGGATATGCATAAACTTCTAACTCATTGTTCCATGTAGCTCTAAAATCTTTGGCAGGAGGGACCTGGGCCATGCTGTCTCTGAATGAGTCACAAGCTGCAAGGGACTGACTGAGGGGATGGGCCTAAGAATAAATTTAACCAAGGGTTCGCTTCCCGGGACCTCCTTGTGAGGGCAAGCCAGCCCACACCGGCACGGTGGGCTGATGCAGCGGGACCTCACAGCAAGGGGGAGATAAGCAGACATGGAAGAAACACACAGTGAATGGACACAGCAAACACAAGCAGAAGGGGGGATAAATAAATAAATAAATAAATCTTAAAAAAAAACTATCTTGAAAAAGGGAAAATTTACAGAGTTCTAAGAATTAATGAAAAAGCAAAAGAGAGGCATCTCAGATAAGGTACATACTGAGATATAAAACAAAGGAAAAGAGACATTTCTAAACTATCACACATATACAGAGAGGACATCCATAAATAAGAGCAAAAGAAAAATAAATAAATAAAACCTCTTAAAGTGAGTTGAGATTATAAGAAAGCTATGGAAAACATATCCAAACCTGATAAAAATCAATGTTTATCATAAAGATAGCAAAGTGAATAATTTAAAAATAATTTTATGATTTAATTCAATAAAAGTTTTAAATTAAGGAAACTTAACTTAGAGTTTTGGGATCCTCACTCTGTGTGTGGATAAAGAAATGTAAAAATAAAAGTTCTTTAACAATTTTCCTTCACACTGTCTGTAATTCAGTGGTACTTACAGCAGGAAAAAAAAGAAGTAGAAGTGAAATGTATGGAACAAGTGTTCCTAACTAGATGAGATACTGGAGAATGCCTACAAAGCCTTTGGGGAATCCTATTATGACCCTTATAATATTATAAACACATAAATTCTTTCTCAAAATCACAAGAAGAGATAGACCTAGAGAATTATTGCATGTAGTAGGTGCTATACAGTGATGAACAAAAAATAATTTATTTGGTCAAATGCAGACTGTGACAAGGACATATATTGACAGAAGTCAAATCAAACTCATTTCAAAGTGGACTCCAGTATGGAATCAATAGGATTTATCTCATGAAATGGAGAAATGTATTACAAAGAACATATCTACACAATCTTGAGGAAATGTAACCAAAATTTTAATGCTGCCAGATCATTCATTCAAAAATATATTGTACAAAAATATATTGTACAATTTTTTTGCAAAGCAAAATAGTGCCTTAAGTCTTTGTTGCCTTTAGGATGTTGCTTAGGCTCTCCCTGCTGATCTCTTCAAGGGACACCAGAAAACTGGTGTTCTGCATCCTTAAGTTCACTGTTATATATAAAAGCATTCATTACCATGTGGAAGCAGAAGTCTCATTGCCCAAACCTTCCTGGTCTCTGTGGACAGATCTGCTTAGTGCTGTGTTTCATTGTAAGGCACTTATTGTTTCCATCACCAAAACCATCATGCCCAACATTTCTTTCAAAAAATATCTGATATCTGATAGCCACTCACCAGCCATTTATCTTCTTTTTATTCAGAAATGCATTGGGTTAAAGAGATGTTGTTTAGTGGGTCCTCTCAAATCTCAGCACTAGTAATGGACAAGGCATTAGTCCAATTGTTACAGACACAAAATGGACAGTTCAACAAAAAGCAATACTCTTACCTCCTTGCCTCTTAAATTCTAGCAATACACAGATTGAAAACGATGGTATAAAACAAAATAGCTTTAATACGATCAAAGAATGAACTCAAACTATATATCAAAGCCTATACTCTCATATTGAATAATATGGAATATATTTCTTCATATTCACCATCCAATATATCCAAAGAAATTAAACACCATTGAAGATAGAATGGATTCCACAATTACCCAATAAATTTATATATGAAAGCACCTCATTCTGAAAGAGAAGAAAAGCTAAACCAATATCATTGGATAATTATTTGTCTTATATAGTGGAAAATACTAAATAATATAAGCAATTACCTTAAGAAGTTAAAAGAAATACCATTACAACAACATTTGAAGAATGGCATTGGAGAAGGAGAAAATAAGTTATTTATAGATTTTTTAAAAAATAGAAAAAATACCTAAAGTGCAGATCAACATGTTAAATAGTGCTGTCTGCAATTAAGATAATGTTCTCTCAGTGCATCTATGTCTACACAGTGCATTACAGAAGCCACTGGCCATATGTGGCTCTTGAGCTCTTGAAATTTGTCTGGTGCTTCCAGTATTGACCTGGAAACTGAACTAAACTTTTAGTATTGATTTTAACATCAATGTAAAATTTACAGCCACATGTGGTTAGAGCTTACAGTATTGCACAGCACAGAACTAGAATCTTGGAAGAGGGAGTTGATACTAGTGAAATAGACTCAAGGCAAAAATGGTAAAAGGACATAGAGTCAAAAATAGGAGATGAGAGCAATGAGACCAAAGTTGATGCAGTAAAATTTCACATTTTGTTTTGATACAACAAATGTCTGAATAGAAACAGGATTTATAAAATATAGGTGAATGATGTATGCTCACAGCTTATTGTTTGGAGAAAGCAAATCTCCCAAATTTAAGACACCATTAGGTCAAAATATTTTTCAAATAGGACCTAAAGGAAAGCACTTTGCTCTTCTCTCAAAGTCCTGCAGTTTCCAGTTTCTTCTTGGGTACATACACTCTCAATTTTGCATTCTCTTTAAAAACAGTTACTAACCCATAAAAGGGCTATATTCCAGGGGTCACACCCTGATTACACAGATAATAAACTTAGTCAGGGATACATTTTGTGTGACACACTCTGTTCATTTTTATTGGATTTACCAATAATTGCAAAATTATAACACCTATATAATGTTGGAGAATAAAGAGATAAGGTCATTTTGAAGGGCAAGAAAAATAATTCATTCATTTCTTTAATCCCTCATAAATGTTTCTGACTGCTTTATTATATAAGGAAGATTTATTTGTGTGGAGATAGAGAAGGGAGCCAGAAACACTGGTTTTCTGTAGAGAAAAGGCTAGAGTTCTCTGAAATAAATCTGGAAATATCAATAAGTGGATGATGAATAAATATGGGATTTCAATATGCATAATTGTGTGAACAAAATAAAACATCTTCCTTGGATGAAGAAAGGAGGATGGCAGTGGTAGTTTTGAGGTCATATAGTAATTCCTAGATTATGCTGGTAATTATCTACCTCAAAGAAAATGGGGTGATTAATTTTTCTTGCTTTTGATAAGGAGAAATTAAGTAAAAATTCTAGTTCAAAGCATAATGCAGGATATAATTTTATTGTCATTTCGTTCACAATTTAATTTAACATTTAAAAGGAGATTGAGGGTTTCCTTTTTAATTTGCCATTTTTTGTTCACTTTTTTCTCTGAATATGGTGTCAATTTCTTGTGTGAAAAATGAATATGAAAAACAAATTTTCATTTAAATTTTAAACTGTTAATGTTTATATTCTCGTGTATATATTAAAATATATGCTTTATATTTCAAAGTAACTAGGATTTCTTTGAATAAAATATGCAGCTTTCCTGCTTGAGATTATCTGCATATTTTTTAATTTAGGTGAATTCACATAACAAAATTTATCATTTTAAAGTGTATATCTGGTATTTAGTATATTCACAATGCTGTGCATCAGCTTTATCTAATGCCAGAATATTTTTGTCATCCCCAAAGGAAACCTCATACCCACATAGCCAGTCCCCATTCCCCACTCCAACCCAACATTGACAACCAGTAATCATCTTTCTGTCTGTGTGGATTTAGTTATTCTGGATATTGCATATTCACGGAATCCTTAAAATAATTGAACTTTTGTGTCTGACATCTTTTACTTAATGTGATTTTAATTTGACCATTTTTGTCACATGTACCATTACTTCATTCCTAGTTGTGGCTGATTAGTATTCCATTGCATGAATATAACACATTTTAGTTTTCCCCTCCTCTTGTTTTTGGAAGAGCTTCAGAAATATTGGTGCTAATTCTTTAAATGTAGGAAAAATTTGAAACCCCATCCATATTTTAATCTGGCATTTACTCTTTCACACTTACTCCCTGATACTTGTAAAATCCAACCTTGTGTTGATGCTAGTTATTTAAATTCTGTGTGTGAATACACTGTGTTATTCTGGCATTTAAATTATTAGATAACTCCAGAAGGCACTTTTTTTAGATTTTTGTTTTTGCTACTTTTAGTTTTCTGAGTAAACATACATTAGTGCTTTATTTCCTTGTTTCTCATAATTTTGAGGTTAGGTTGCTCTTCTTTTTGTAGTTTCCTATAATATAAAGACAGATTCTAGACTTATGTTATTCTTGATTAAAGTAGGTGTTTAAATTATAAATTTACTTGAGCACTGCTTTCATTTAAACCCACAAATGTAGGTATGTGGGTATCACTTTCATTCATCTCAAAACGTTTTCTAATTTCCATTGTGATTCATTTTTGACCAACTGATTGTTTAAATGGGTGTTAGTTTCCACATTTTTGTGAATTTTCTAGTTTTCCTTATATTATTGATTTTTTGTTTCATTCCATTATGGTTGGAGAAGATACTTTGTGTGATTTCAGTGTTTTAAAAAAATTTTAGATTTGTTTTGTGACCAGATGTATATGGTCTACCCTTGAGAATGTTCCACATGTACTTAAGAAGAATGTATATTTACATGTTCTGTATGTGTCTATTAGGTCTACCTGGTTAAAACCATTGTTTAAGACCTCTATTTTTTTGATCATTTCTCTGGTTGTGCTGTCAATTTTTGGAATTAGCATATTAAAATGTCAATTATTATCATATAAATATATATTTAACCCTTCATTTTTGCCACATATAGTTTGAGGCTATTGTTAAGTGTGCATATGCTTGCAACTTTTACATGTTTTTGATGAATTATAAGTTTTATAATATATAATGTCCTTGGTCTCACAACAAATTTTTACTTTCAGTCTATTTTTTATAGGTCTATATCTATCTATCTATCTATCTATCTATCTATCTATCTATCTATCTATCTAACTATCTATCTCTCTCTCTCTCTCTCTCTTTCTATCTATCATCTATCTATCAATCATCTATCTTTCATCTATCTATACACCCAGACATCTTTTGGTAACATTTTGCAAAGGATATAATATTTCATCCTTTCACTTTCAACCTATTTGGAAGCGGGAATTGAGAGTTCTTCTCCTGTAAATAGAATGTAGTTGGCTCATTTAAAAAAACATTCTACCAACCTTTGTTTTTAATAGGGCAATTAAGTCTTTTGCATGTAAAATAATTCTGATAAAGGAGGAGTTGTCATATCTCTTTGTTTTCTAAATATATATTTTTGCTTCTCGTATCCTACTCCTTTAAGGTTAAACTGATATTTTGTATTATAAAATTTTTATTTCTTTCTCATTTCCTTTTGTTAGGATATTTTTACTTATTTTCTTAGTGATTACACTAGGAGTTAGAATTAACTTGCAAACATAACAATCTCAATTGATTTATTATTAACAAAGAATAGTATAAAATATCTCTAATCTTATTCAGCACCATCAACCCCTCTTTTTGTTGTTATTGTCACAACTTACATCTTTATATATTGTACTACCATTAATATAGACCTATAATTGTTATTTTGAGCAGTTTTCTCTAAATCATTTTGGAGAAAAAGACAGCTGACATACCAAAAATTCATTAATAGTAGGAGTCTTAGATTACAGAGCTGCTCCAACAACTATCACACCATAGCTTGGCATAAAAAATAAGCATTTATTTTCTCATTGTTTTGAAGGGTAGAAGGACAAAATCAAGATTTTGGCAAGGCCAGGTTTTCTCAGATTTTGTAGCATTCTTGTGATGGAAGTCATATGTCACATAGTAATCTCTCTCTCTGTTCTGTATCTGGCTCTTTGCTTTGCATTTCCATGTCCAATTTCCTTTGCTTATAAATTACAGCCAATTTGGATTCAGACCCAAATACTTTCATTTTTGCCACAGGATTTTTTTTTAGTAATTTATTTTTATTACAAAATAGTTACAATAATTTCTTGAGTGTCTAAGGCCAGGTTTAACCTTAAACAAAAATGCAAATCTATTAATTGGATAAGTATGTATCCCTTACTTCTGCTGTTTGAATGATGAATAAAAAATTGTCACATTTTTACCATATTAGTCACACAATTCCCAACATAACCCAAAGGTCATTACATTAAATATAATCAGACATTGGGAAGGCTATTGCTCACAACAGTTTTCTTCAAATGTTACAAAAATGGCAAAAAGTAAAGTAAATATCAGCAAAATAGCAACTGTATCCAAAAGCTCTTTCTCAGGTACAACAGTGCAGATAATGCAGAGATGCAATAATTCTTTGTCTTCAAACCAACTAATGTATCCTCATTTGCTACATTTACCATGCCTACTTCTAAGTTTAATATTAGGATCAAAAGAGATAAATATTACTTGCAAACAAAAGTTGGAAAAAATATTACTGCAAATAACTCTGGTGAAATTATTTGAAAATATCTGTACATTAAAGAATTCTTCAGAATTCAAGAGAGCAGGCAATGGTAAATACATTTATCAGATAAGAAGTTAATATATAACAGTTCAGTGTTAGAAATAACTTTCTAGCATATCCTGATACAAAATTCTCTACTTAGACCTATAAAACAGAAGATTTCAATAAAACGTAGAGGCATGTATTTTCCTTCATCAAACTGTAATTACTCTGCTGTCCTTAAAAATTGTAGTAAGTGGGTTAATTACTTAACCACAAAATTAGTCAACACCTTTTCCTTGTGAAACCTTATTATAACATCAATTTTCTAAGATTCTGACTCTAATAGTTATAGAAGATAAAATAAAAATATAATTTTATTTCATTTTAAATATTTGATCATGTTTGCCTTTCTATTACTGAATAGGAGATATATTAAAAGGTAATGGATAGACAACCAGCAAGATGGTGGCAGAGTAAAGAGCTCTGTGAATAAGCTCCTGCTACAGGGCAGTTTGTGATCACCCAGAGCTATCTTGAACACTTGTTTGGGGGCTCCAGGATACCAGAAGTACAGCTTGCAATGTTCTTGAAAGAATGAAAAGAGGAGACTGCCCATCTGCAGAGAGGATTCATAAGCAGAGCACTCCACACCACAGAGGCTGTTGCCCATTCTCCAGTGGAGGCACAAGTTGCCTCTGGAGCTGTTCTGCAGTTGGAATTGAAAGCTCCACTTCCCAAAACAGGGGAGTAAGAGATGGTTGGGCACCAACTTCAGCTACTGATTCCCAAATTCAGTGGGCAAAAGTACAATCCTAAGAACAGCTAAAGTTTGAACCTCTCCAAGTCAGCAAGACAATGGTAGCCACCATCTTAACTCTGTACCTGACATGAGGGGAAGTGGAACTGACTGAAAATCACAGTGCTGGTAGGGACTGGCTTTTTTCTATCTAGATCAGATTGCCTCTCTAACCTAAGCCCCATGTCCACCTTGGGCAGGGAGGAAGCTGGGGGGTGCTGTGCCAGCCTCACTGGGAAATTTCAGGCCATGCTTTGGAGGCCAGTGATCATCCTACTTTGGCAGCACAAGTCAAACCAGGAGCTATTCTGTGGCAGAAATTGGAAACTCCATTCCTCAAAAACAGGGATGGAAGATAGGGTTGGCCACCGATTTCAGCTAATGATTAGTAAATTCAGGTGGCTAGAGTTTAACCTTAAGAACAGCTAAAGTTTGAGCCTGTCCAAGTCAGAATGAGGCCAGTGCCACCATTTTGACTCCACCCCCAGCATGAGGTGAAGCCAGACTGAATGAAAATCAGTGATGGTAGCAACCAGTCTCTTTCACCCAGATTGGCTTGCAGCCCTAGCCTAGGCTTCAGCCACACCTCTAGCAGGGAGGAAGGTGATAGGCTCTGCACCTGCCTATCCAGGTAATTGTAGGTACAGTTAGCTGGCACAGACTGAATAATTGGAAGTCTACCAGGGCAACTTTGGTCATCTTGGACCTGCATTGCATAGATTGCTGCCCACATCTGCAGCTCCATTCCTGACCCAGGCAAGGGAGAAATGGGTGTGAAGCTTCATCAGTCACTCTGGGCAACTAGAGTTTAGGCCTGCATGACTTGGATTATTCCATACAGCTGTGACTCTGTCCCTACCCCTAGCAAAGGAGAAAGTTGGGAGAAGCTTCATTGGTCCTTGGGCCAAAGAGGGTAACTGGAACCTCCACAGCTTATAGCACCAACTACATTCTTGGCTCCTACTTCACAAACAAGCAAGGGAGAAGGACAGGAAGCCCTAAATTAAAGAGAAAAACTGCACCCAGAATAAATACTCTAGTAAGCCAGATGCCAAGACACCAACAAAAAATTACAATACACAACAAGAAACAGGAAGATACAGCCCTGTTAAAGGAACAAGATAAGATAAGCCTCCAGATGACATAAAGGAGTTGAGACAACTAATTATAGATGTTCAAACAAATCTCCTTAGTAAATTGAGATGGCTAAAGAAATTAAGGATATTAAGAAGACATTGGATGAGCACAAAGAAGAATTTGAATGCATACATAGACAAATAGCAGATGTTATGGGAATGAAAGGTGCCATAAATGAAATTAAAAATACATTGGAATCATATAATAGCAGATTTGAGGAGGCAGAAGAAAGGATTTGTGAGCTTGAAGAAATGGCCTCTGAAAGTGAATATACCAAAGAACAGATAAATAAATATTTGGAAAAACTTGAACAAGGTCTCAGGGAGCTAAAAGACAGCAAGAGATTTGCAAACATACATGTCATGGGTGTCCCAGAAAAAGAAAAGGTAAAAGAAGCAGAGGGAATATTTGAAGAAATAATGGTAGAAATGTTCCCAACCATATTGAAAGACATAGATATCCATGTCCAAGAATCATGATGTACTCCCATCCAAAAAATTCTAATAGACCAACTCTGAGACACATACTGATCAGAATGCCAAATGCCAAAGACAAAGAGAGAATTCTCAAAGCGGCAAGAGAAAAGCAATGCATAATATATAAGAGATACCCAATAAGAGTAAGTGCTGTTTTCTCACCAGAAACCATGGAGGCAAGAAGACAGTGTGATGATATATGTAAGATACTGCAAGAGAAAAACTTCCAGCCAAGAATCTTATATCTGGCAAGATTATCTTTCAAAAATGAAGGTGAGTTTAGAATATTCAGAGACAAATAGAAACTGAGAGAGTTTGTAACCAGGAGATCTGCTTTGCAGGAAATACTAAAGCATGTGCTACAGCCTGAAAAGTAAAGACAGGAGAAAGAAGCCTGGAAGAGAATCTGGAAATGAAGATTATATCAATAAATGTAACTAAAAGTGTCAAAAGTGTGGTGAAAATAAAATGTGACAGATAAAACTCAAATATTCAGGAATAAACTTAACTAATGATTTAAAGTACTTGTATTCAGAAAACAACAACTTATTGTTAAAAGAAATAACAAAGACCTAAATAATTGGAAAAATATTCCATGCTCATGGATTGAAAAACTAAGTATATTAAAATGTCAATTCTACTCAAAGTGATATACAGATTAAATGCAATCTCGATAAAAATTCCACCAGCATTTTTTAAAATAAATGGAAGACATGATTATCAAATTTATTTGGAAGGGTAAGGGATCCTGAATAGCCAGAAACATCTTAAAAAGGAAAAGCAAAGTTGGAAGATTCTCATTTCCAGACTTTAAGTCATATTACCTAGCCACAATGATAAAAACAGCATGGTACTGACATAAAGACAGACAAATAGACCAATGGAACCAACTTGATGGTTATAAAACAATCCCTCACGTATATGGTCAAGTGATTTTTGTCTAGCCTGTCAAACCCACCCGGCTTGGGCAGAACAGTCTTCAACAAATGGTGCTGAGAAAATGGGATATCCATAGCAAAAGAATGAAAGAGGACTCCTATCACACACCCTACAAAAATAACTCAAAATGAATAAAATACCTAAATATAAAAGCAAGAACAATAAAATTTCTAGAAGAAAATGTAGGAAAATATCTTCAAGACCTAATGGTAGGTGGTGGACACTTAAAGGAGATAAGAGGAGGACTGAGATGGACTACTGGTTTTTAATGTATGGAGAAGCTTTAGTTAGCTTTATTGTAAAAGTGTGGAAATGTACAGAGTTGATGGTAACACATTATAATGAGTAACAGTAGGTTGATAAACGGGGATGTGGCTGAAAAGTGTTATCTAAGGATATAAATACCAACTGACAGAAAGGTATAGAATAATCTAGGGACTGAATAGCACCTTAAACCCAGAGGTGGATGAGAATAGTGATTGATGGTACAGATGCAAGAGTGTCCTTTGTGAGTTAGAGCAGATGTACATCAGTATTGCAGGGTGTTGGGAATGTGGAGAAGCATGGGAAAAATACAACTGAGTGACCTATCAAGTGTGGTTAACAGTAATAATGTAATATTCTTGCATCTATGTCAAAGATGCACTGTGTTGATAATGGGGGAGTATGGAAAAAGTGTGCCAAATGTATGCTGTGGATCTTGGTAATAATTGGATGATATTATCTTATAATCTTTAATAATTATTCCACCAGGGTGTGGTGTGTTGATAGAGGGATGTTATTTAGGAATTCTGCACATGTGCATGATTGTTTTATAAGTTTACATATTCTCTCATAAAAATACATTTTAAAATAATAATAGGGTGGGTTGGGGGAAAAATACATCAAATGTAAGATAAGGACTATAATTAGTAGTAAGATTTTGACAATATTCTTTCATAATTTGTAACAAATGTCTCACAACAATGCCAGGTGTTGGTGGAGGGTTGATATAAGGGACCCCTGAATGATGTTGTGAATGTTTGCTTTGTAAGTTCACAACTTTTACTATACACATTGTTTATGTATGTTCATGTACAAATGATATAAAAATAATAATAATAGGATGGTTTGGCAGAAAATACTTTGGTTTGAAGTAATATTTTGAGGATGCTTTTTAATCATTAGTTAAAAATTTTTCACAACAATGCAAAGTATTGGTGGTAGGGTGAGGTAAGAGAGCCCTGTATGATGTTATGTATGTTTGTTTTGTACATTCACAACTATTACTACACACTTATTGTTTACATATGTTCATGTATGAGTGATATACTTCAATAAATTTAAAAAATACAAAAAAATTTAAGAATAGGAAAAGATATATGAAACACAATAATTAATAGAGGAAACTGTGTTTTTGTGGGGGTATTTGAAATTAACTGTACCTTCTGTGCAATTTTTCTGTGATCTGAAAACTTCTCTAAAATAAAGTTTATTTAAAAACAAAACAAAACAAAACAAAAACTAATGGATAATGAAGTTGAATCTCTCTACAAAGTGACTATTAAAATAGAAAAATCTATTTCAAATTGAAGTGATACTGATAGTACTGTATCAATATATAATTATTTTAAAAGGAAGAGTAGATTAGGATATATTTGGGGGTTTGAAGTTAATTTAAATTTTAGAGGCAATTATTAAGTGAAATGCAATTTAATACTCTAAAAACAAAGAAGGTTCTGCTAAATAAATAATTTTATTTATTTTTTATTGAGTAAGACCAGAGAAACTGAGTTTAAACAGTATGTTGGTTTCCTTTGTTATAAAATTGCCATTTTGTTTTTCCACAAAATAATAAATTTGCATAGGCTAAAAGGAGAAGCAAAGATTAGAATTCTGATTTAAAAGTCAAGCAGCTCACGTTTCACAGAATCAATAAAAGTTAAGATGATGATCATGTCATTAAGGAAATTAATTAGATAAAAAATAGTATCATGCCCTAGGAAAATTTTAAAGGAGTAAGAGTCTACTGCATAAGTCATTAGAGGGATAATTTTCTAATTATCCAGAGGAATAGTCAGTATTAAATCTTGGATTTTCAGAAATATATGCTAAATCAGTATCATAAAAATAATCATTCTTTTTTAGATCTATAGTGGGGAGTTTTCTAAACCTCAAATCCTCCGTTTTTGAAAATGTTATCATTAATTGATTATAAACTTGCCATTAGCCAGAACTTCTATTTTAGCCACAAATAAAAAGAAGAGAGAACAGGTTAGCAAATATACTCAAGAATTCTGAAATGTAAAGGAGACATCTCAAGTATCTAATTTATCAGAAAGTTCTGTTGAGCAAAAATCAGGTTTTTAAACAATGTCAAGCTCTGTGGAGTCTGAGAAGTACTTTATAATTTAATTGATAATGCAAGATATGTGAAAGATTATAGACACTAAAAAGTTATGGGAAATACTACTACATTGCAAAATAAAAGAATATCAGCTAAAAGTGTAATAGGTAGCAAAGTCTGGATTAAGAAGTTGGAATCGATTAACTTCTGACTAAGAACTTGAACCCTGGGTAAAATTCAAAAGGCAATGTGAGGTGGATTATTATAGGACTAAGAAAATATATGGATATGGGAATCAATACAATCTATGTTTTATTCTAGCTATGCATTTTCATACTCTTCCTAAAATATGAAAAAACACCTGCAAATGACAAGAAGTTAGAAGTTGCCGACCTCCAGGATTATATCAATTTTACATTGAAAGAAGACTTAACATATTCTTCCTGTGAGCTTCCTGGCAACATAATAGGAAAAACTCTTTAAAGTTTTTTTTTTTTTCACTTAAAATTTTTCTTTTTTAATCATCATAAGCTTTTTCTACATTCTGTATGTAGAAAAAGCTCTGAATGTTTTACTCATCCTGGAACTTTTGTTTTTAGTACATTTCATAACGCTTCTTTAAAAAAAAATTAGGTAAATAATTTAATGAAAGAATGCCCATTCTTTTAAACACAATATTTCAAGTGATTACATTTTTGTCTGATGTTCAGATCTGCAATGTTACCAATTTTACCCCAATATTAAATTAAGCAAATTGAATGAAAAAAATTTTCCTGACTTAACTCCCTTCCACTCATTCCCCTATCCCACTCACTCAGTTGAAATTATCTCCATTTAAGATACTTTTTAAATCTTCAACAGACAATATGGGAGGAAAGGTCTGCTGCTAACAGGCTGACACTTGCCACAGACCTTGGCAAGGCAATGTGCCCTCAGAGCAACCTGCTTTCTGCTGGGAGACAGTCTATTTTCTATCTTGTTTTAATCTGTCCAGCTCAGAAGAAGCAGCACACAGTATTTACTGACCTTTGAGTGTGGAGAAAAAAATAAAGTAGAAAACTTTTATTTTATAGAGAAAGCAAACAGAAGGCCAATATACAGCTTTGGAGCACTTCAGGCCCCAGGCTGAGGAGGCCTTCCCAGGTGTCCACTTGGCACATCCACATGCCACAGCAGCTTGCTTCCCTGAACCTCTTACCTCAGTAATTGTGGCTGTAGCTACCAAAGAGGCCTCATGAAAAGCAAGAAGTTTAAGGAAACTGGAGGTCTGAGGCAAGCCAACAGTGTGACATGCAGTCTGGCCATTTTTGACATTGTTGGCTTGCTTACTTTCAGCAGTACCTGCTATTCAGAAAACTTTTTATTGAGAGAGACCCTGCTGGCTTGGGAGCATCATGGAATGATGAAGCTTACTGAAGTGGTGACAAAAATGACCCTAAGAACAGCTGCCCATCCCCAAGTCTGCAAGGACCAGGTGAACTGTGGAGGTTTTATGTCAGTGAACATTTACATACTTATGGGAAAGCTTAACAAAATTCCTTTCATTACTTTATACTCATACTCTATATATAATCACCATTGAAATTCACTGACTTCCAGTACCCAATTTTAGATGGTTCTGGCATTTTTAAAGCATGGCAAGGAATTATGGACCTTAAAGTAAACTTCAGCATTGGTTAATACTGACATTACTCACTGCCTGGTACAAGCACTAAGTTCTATTTAGTTCTGTCTGCAAAGAAAGGACTACACCCACAAGTATTGTCATTCAATACCTTAACAGGGAACAAAGTTTTCTCCTGAATGCTTTGGCATTTTTTGTTCACTGGAAGTGTTTCTTATTGGTAGAGACAGAAGACAGTGAATGGTTGAAGGTGGATCAACAGTTCGTAAATGGGCCATCAGGAATCCTGTCCAGGCCAGGACCCAGAAAGCAGAAGCTAAGAAATGCTGTCAGCTACTGGGTCTCCATTGAAGCATGGCAGCACAGCCCCATTGCCTCCATCCCTTACTTAGTCTAAAGCCGAGCAGAATAGAAGTTCTTCAGGAAAGAGAAGAGGGAAAGTAGGCACAAGTGAAGGCCAAGCTGTTTCCCAAAGACCTGACACTCTGGGGTACACATAACAATATATTTAGAGTGAGGAATTAAATTGGCACTTGGGAAAATCCAGGATGCCTATCCCAAAACTTTAACTCAAGAATATGGAAGCCACACCAAAATGCAAGTAAATTCCCCTCTTAAAAGTCTAGATGGATATTTTGGTTTTCAAACTCCACTTAAAAACTTTTTTAAAAATTTTAACTGTTTAGTATAGTGCACATGTTAATTGGACTTTAAAAGAGACTCTACATCTTACATGGGTTAAGCAATCATTTATAACCATATTCACAGAATGTGGTCAATGCTGGGTTTTTCTGGGATATCTGAGGTTTAACATGGAACAAAATTGTGTGTTTCACTGAGCACATAAACATTCAAACTGCATGCACATCTATAGGTTTATTGAAAAGCCCTGATATACCTATATTTGACCTTTCAGAGAAGGTACTTAGGACCAGTGGCTCAGCCTGTGTATTCCACCAATGACAGAAGCAACAACTTTTTAAAATCAGTACAATTATGGGCAGAAAATATATGAGGTAAAATAGAGGTCCTTCCATAAAGTTTAAGATTTAGAAGAAGGGAAGACAAAAAACATAAAATTCCCATGAAGTCAAAATAATTCCACATTGGTCTTGAGCTCTGTGAACTCCTGAGATGAACTATAGTCCCTAAACATATGTACTAGGATCCAGATATGCCAGAACACTTTAACATGCTTCCAACAGACTCATCATTAATTTTCTGTTTTATTCATAGGCCAAAACCAGTGCCCCATTGGCAGGGAATGTGTGAATCATAGTAGGCTTCATTCCAGAATATAAGGCTGTTATTCCTTCATTTTTCACAAAACTTAGAAAGGTTCTAATGAATCCTTCTTTTTTCCAGCTATGGAAAGAACCTGAATTCTGGATTTGATACAATCCACTGGATATACAGCCAGGCAGAGGCAAATTCTACCAACTCCACCACTGAACACCAAAGAGACAAGTCCTAGTTCATCTTTTGATCTCCCTGATGCAAAAAAAAAAATGATTGGCTCAACTCATAGCCACCAAAGAATAAGAAATAGCCTGGAACTTCTTGAAGTAAAGTGCTGGAGAAAGCATGGTAGAAGTCCAAAAGGCCATCCTTTCTAAGTGTTGGGGACCTTCACGGTAGCACACATACTATGCACCTTGTCAGCAGCACCGGTGACTTGTAACATGGCCGCCAGGGCTGATATAAGAACAGCCTGAGTTATTGTTAGCCTTCTTCTAGGAAGTTTAGAGAGTTCGCGCCAAAACTTCCCCTTCACGCCGAAAGCAACCGCCGCCTACCCTAGCAACGGCAACCACCAATCCCGAACCGCCACCCATCCTTAACAGCCACCAATCATCACCCTTTTCCCTTCAGTATATATACCCTGTTTCTTCAATAAACTTTGGCAGCTTGATCAGAATCCTGTCTTGCTGTCATCTCTCGCGTCTCTTGTTCCATCCCATTCCCGCTCCCCCTCTCGTAGGTTCCCGTTGACTGTTCCGCGGGCCGGGACAAGTGGCGCCCAATGTGGGGCTCAAGTACGGGGGATCCAGCGATGAACGTTGGTCAGAGAAGATGGCCGCATTTCGGAGGAGACAAGAGATCGTCGCGGGGGAGCCTGCCCAGCGAACATAGAATCCCGGTAAGAGATCAACGCAATTATGGGACAAGCATTAAGTGAGCATGAAGTATTCATGGAGGGCCTAAAAGAGGCTTTAAAGATGCGAGGGGTAAAGGTTAAGGTTAAGCAGTTGTTAAGTTTTTTTGATTTTTAAAAAGAGATTTGTCCTTGGTTCCCTCAAGAAGGAACAATAGATGAGAAAAGATGGATGAGAGTTGGAGATGCACTTAAGGATTTTTACCAGGTACTTGGTCCAGAGAAAGTACCAGTTACTACTTTTGCTTATTGGAATCTTATTAATGATATAATTAGCACACAACAAAGAGATCAGACTATAGCCGCCGTAGTAAAAGCGGGCGAAAAAATTCTTAAAAACGAAACTAAAGAAACCGCGACTTGTAGTCCAGAAGCCGCTACTGTTTCCACTCAGAGTGATAGGGCAAATCGTGAGGATTTAATATCATTAGATAGTGAAGATGAGAACACCACTCCTCCTCACAGAAAAACTGATCTTAAGGAAAATAGAGTAAAGGAGAAGGGAGATCAGGTAGTCCGTCCTAAAATTCTCCACTACCCCGAACTGAAAGTAAAAGAAGCTGAATGGGATTGTATTGAGGCAGAAGCAGCCCAATGTAAAAATCCTGACTGGCCGCTTAAACAGAAGCCTCCTCCTTATAACTTCTTAGAAAAGCCTTCTGCTCCACAAACAATCATGGTAGCTTTAGACCTCCGCCAAGAACTAAGAGAAAAAATAGAGAAATTAAAAGAACAAGTTCAGTTAGAACTCCAATACCAAGAACTCCTTGAACAGTTAGACCAGCTAAAAATGGGAAAAAAGGCAAAAGACCATCTACCAAACCAAACTATCACTCCTAGTCCTGGATCAGGTCCAGGACGCAGCACTTTATATCAGAAACCACCTCAGACAACTCCATCAGTTACACCAGTAGAACCAGTGGCTTTTCCAGTTGTTGAAAATACTGATGCACAAGGCCAGGTTTGGAGACAACATGACGGTTTTGACTTTAAAGTCATTAAAGAAATAAAAACGGCTGTTGCTCAGTATGGAGCCACCGCCCCATATACGCTCACTATTTTAGAATCTGTAGCAGAAAATTGGCTCACACCTACAGATTGGCAGACTATCGCACGAGCAGCCCTTTCTGGAGGAGATTATCTCCTCTGGAAATCACAATATGCTGAATGTTGCCACGACACCGCTCGTCGCAATGCTCAGGCGGGTAACGCCTGGACTTATGAGATGTTAGTAGGGGAAGGAAACTATACAGGGAATGTAGCACAAATGACATATGATCCTGGGTTGTATGCTCAAATACAAACAGCGGCTACAAGAGCATGAAGGAAGCTCCCCATAAAGGGTGACTTGAGTGCCTCACTCACTGGCATTAAGCAGGGCCCAGATGAGCCATTTGCAGATTTTTTACATAGACTTATCACTGCAACAGGAAGGATATTTGGGAATGCGGAAGCAGGCACTGACTTTGTAAAACAACTAGCTTATGAAAATGCTAACGCCGCCTGCCAGGCAGCTATCAGACCCTATCGTAAAAAAGTTGATTTGTCTGGCTATATTCGGCTTTGCTCTGATATTGGAGCCGCTTATCAACAAGGCCTTGCCATGGCTGCAGCCTTGCAAGGTTTTACTGTAAAACAATATCTGGAACAGCAGAATAAGACTAAAAA
>JAQZBX010042850.1:0-21860 GCA_029593785.1 Cabassous unicinctus
GAGTTTAGACACAAAGAAATGGAAGTTGAACAACACACTCTTAGACAAACACTGGGTCAAGGAAGAAATCACAAAAGAAATCAGTCAGTACCTTGAAATGAATGAAAATGACAACACAACATATCAAAACGAAGGATATTGATGGCCATAAATGCATATATTAAACAAGAGGAAAGAGCTAAAATTGAAGACCTAACCATGCATCTGGAGGAATTGGAAAAAAACAACAACAAACTAACCCCAAAGTACATAGAAAGAAGGATATAACAAAGATTAGAGCAGAACTAAATGAAATAGAAAATAAGAAAATACAAGGAAAAAAAACCTGGTTCTTTGAGAAGATCAATAAAATTGACAAACTCTTAGAAAGACAAACATACAAAAAAAAGAGAGTGCAGATGCAAATACATAAAATGTGGAATGAGGAAAGGGATATCACTACTGACCCCACAGAAATAAAGAATATCATAAGAGGGTAATTTGAAAAATTATATGCCAATAAGAATGATAATTTAGAGGAAATGGGTAAATTCCTAGAAACTCACAAGTAGCCTATATTGATGAAAGAAGAAATCGATGAACTCAACAGTCCAATTACAAGTAAAGAGATAGATTTAGTCATCAAAAACCTCCCAACTAAGATCAGTCAAGGACCAGAGGGCTTCAAAGCTGAATTCTACCAAACATTTCAGAAAGAGCTGACACCAATGCTGCTTAAGATCTTTCAAAACCAGAAGTAGAAGGAACATTACCTAACTCATTTTATGATGCCAACATTAACCTAATACCAAAGTAAAACAAATGTACCACAAGAAAGGAAAATTACAGACCAATCTCTCTAATGAACCTAGATGCTAAAATCCTCAACAAAATATTTGCTAATCACATTCAACAACATATCAAAAGAATTATACACCATGACCATGTGGGTTTCATACCGGGTATGCAAGGATGGTTCAACATAAGAAAATCAATCAATGTAATACATCACATAAACAGATTGAAAGAAAAACTCACATGATCATCTATATAGATGCAGAAAAAACATTCGACAAAATACAGCACCGTTTCCTGATAAAAACACTGCAAAGATAGGAATAGAAGGAAGCTTTATGAACATGATAAAGGGTATAGATGAAAAACCCAAAGCTAACATTATCTTCAATGGTGAAATCCTAAAAGCCTTCCCTCTGAGATGGGGAACAAGACAAAGATGCCCACTATCACCACTCCTATTTAACATTGTCTTAGAAGTACTTGCTGGAGCACTGAGGAAAGAAAAATATATAAAGGACATCCAAATTGGAAAATAAGAAGTAAAAATTTCATTATTTTCAGATGACATGATGCTATACGTAGAAAGCCCTGAGAAATCTACAAGAAAGCTTATAGAACTTATAAAGGAGTTCAATAACATCGCAGGCTACAAGATCAAAGTTCAAAAGCAGTAGCATTACTGTACACCAATAACGAGCACTCTGAGGAGGAAGTAAAAAAAAAAGCCATTTACAATAGTAACTAAAAGAATCAAATACCTAGGAATAAATTTAACTAAAGATATATAGAACTTAAATGCAGAAAACTACACAACACTGTTAAAGAAAATCAAAGAAGATTTAAATAATTGGAAGAATATTCCCTGTTCATGGATAGGAAGAATACACATCATCAAGATATCTACCCTACCCAAACTAATCTACAGATTATATGCTATTCGAATAAATATCAATATTGTATTTTTTAAGGAATTGGAAAAACTCACTACAAAACTTATTTGAACTGGTAAGAGGCCCCGGATCATTCAAGACATATTGGAAAAGAAAAATGAAGTTGGAGGTATCATACTACCTGACTTTAAAACATACTACAAAGCTACAGTCATCAAAATGACATGGTATTGACACAAAGAGAGACATACAGAACTCAAAGGAACTGAATTGAAAGTTCTGATATAAATCCTAGCAAATACAGTCATCTGATATTCGACAAGGCCACCAAGCCCACTCAGTAGGGAGAGAATGGCCTCTTCAACAAACAGTGCTTGGAGAACTGGATATCCATATCCAAAAGAATGAGAGAGGAACACCATCTCACACCTTATACAAAAATCAACTCAAGATGGAAAAAAAAATCTAAATATAAGAGCCAAATCTATAAAGACCTTGGGAGATAATGTAGGGAAGCATCTACAGGACCTTGTAATAGGAAATTATTTCATGAACTTCACACCCAAAGCATGAGCAGCAAGAGAAAAAAATAGGTAAATGGGATCTCCTCAAAATTAAAAACTTTTGCACCTCAAAGAATGCTATCAAATTTAAAAAAGGCAGCCTACCCAATGGGAGAAAATATCTGGCAAACATATATTGGAGAGGAGCCTAATATCCTTTGTATATAAAGAAATCCTACAACTCGAAATTGAAAAGACTAACAACCCATTTAAAAAATGGGCAAGTGACCTGAAAAGACACATCTCCAAGGAAGAAATACTTATGGCTAAAAACACATGAAAAAATGCTCGACATCTCTAGCTATTAGAGGAATGCAAATCAAAAATACATTGAGATATCATCTTACACCCATTATAATGGCTGCTATTAAAAAACAGCAGACTATAAGTGTTGGAGAGCATATGGAGGAATGGGAACCCTCATCCACTGCTGGTGGGATTGTGGAATGGTCAAGCCACTGTGGAGGACAGTTTGGCAGTT
The DNA here is from genome assembly GCA_029593785.1 of Cabassous unicinctus. NCBI lineage: Eukaryota > Metazoa > Chordata > Mammalia > Cingulata > Chlamyphoridae > Cabassous > Cabassous unicinctus. Next base: position 2,712 of record JAQZBX010042850.1, read on the forward strand.
CCTGAAAAAATCAACTATAGATCTTCCATATGATCTTGCAATCCCACTGCTGGGTATATGCCCAGAAGAATTGAAAGCAAAGACACAAACTGCTATATGCACACCAATGTTCAAAGTGGCATAGTTCACTATTGCCAAAAGTTGGAATCAATCCAGGTGCCCATCAACAGATGAATTGATAAACAAAATGTGGTACATACATACAATGGAATATTACTCAGCTGTAAGAAGGAATAAAGTGCTAACACATGGGATAACATGGATGAATCTCAAAGACCTTATGTTGAGTGAAGCAAGCTGAGCATTGAAGAATGAACAGTACATGACCTCACTGATAGGAATTAAGGAAATTGAGCAGTCTCTGAGAATTTTTGTCTGAAAGATAGGTGTACAAGAAAGAGAGAGAGAAGAAAAAGTTGTGAGCCATCACCCATATGGATGTAACCTATGGTAAAGTGATAGAGTGTAGTTGTGTATTGAAGGAATAGGAGAGGAGGGTAGTGTTATATTGGTTGGGTTGGGTGGCGCAGGGTTGACAGGTGGGTAGATAGGGAAGAGTGGCTTAGAATACCGCGGATACTGAGGGGAGAGGGAAAAGGTGAACACTTGATATTTGTGTGTATGAGGTTGAAAGTACAGAGGTGGGAATGCTCTTATGGCAATATGACAAGGAAGTGACACTGCTTTAGGGTGTTGGTTGGGGGGGCATTCAGGACAGGGAGCATCTGGAACAGGCTTCTAGGAGTGTATGAGTGTTCATCCTGTCATAATGTATTGCATGGGCGGTTCCTAATAGTGGAGGACAAACCAGTGTGTCATGACCTCTTGTTGCATGTAACTATGAATCTTGTCATCCAATGAGTCAAGCCAGGGGGTCGTCATGGACCAAAGGTGGGGGCTGTGGAGGGAGGAACAGAATAGATCAAACAGGGAGTATTTAGTCATCATTGGAAATGTTTTTCATTAACTTACAGTGATGGACACAGGACATGGTAAATATCATCAAAACTTATAAAAGTGTATCATCTAAAACGTAAAATATACTGTAAACCATAGAGAATGTTTAGTAGCTATGTTTCACTATCTGTATATCAGTTATAACAATGCTACAATTCCACATACAAAAAGGTTTTTATATGGGGTGAGAAAAGGTGGAGGATTTCGGGTATATGGGAGTGTCTTGTATTCTGTTTGTGACTTTGCTGTGATCTAAAACTTCTTTGAAAATTAAATGAAAAATAGTGAGACACTGGGGAGGGAGAGGGGGAAGGTGCCATGGTATAGACTAGACACTAAATATTGCAGTGATAAAAGGCAAAATGTCCAAAAAAATTTTTTTTTAATTTTTAAAAAATTTTTTTCTCATTTTTTGAATAACACAATTCTTTCTTTTATTTTTAGTTCTTTTTTAAATTTTCATGTTTTTTATCTTTTACATTTAAACATCATTATTATTTCATTTTCCTATTAATTGTATTTGTCTATTGCATTGACTTCATCTTTAAAGAAGCTTTGGATCACAGAAGGTTTACAACTGGGGTGGGAGAGGATCGTTGTTGGGGAGGTCAGGGATGGGGGGGTGCATGGGAGGAAGTACACTTGAACATACATAAAATGTTTATAAAATTGTTCAAATGCTCATGGGTCATGGTCACAGTGGGTGGAGAACCACTCAATAAATGAGAGAATACTGAATTCCCATCCTGGAGAGCTCTGCCATATTCTCCTAGGGAGTAGCAACAGTCCCCCATGTGCAGGGGCAGTGTCTGGCTAAAGAGGATGATCCACTGATTGGCTCTTGTAATTGATGACTAGACTTATGAGTCTTTACTCTTGAAATTGAAACTTTGCCTATTGTTATGGGGTGCCTAAGGTTTGCCTCCTGAGAGCCTACTTGTTGCTCAAATGTGGACTCTAAGTGAAACTCAGCATATGAATGCATGACCTTCCTCCCAGTGTGGGACATGACTCCCGGGGATGAGCCTCCCTGCCAACAAGGGATTACTAACAAGTGCCAATGGGCAATATGACTGGAAAAAGATCTCGAATAAAAGGGGGAAAAGGTAAAGACAAATGAGTTCTTATGGCTAAGAGACTTCAAAATGAGTCGGGAGGTCATCCTACAGATAACACTTATGCACATCTCAATGGGACCTCATAGGCTTCCAATGTGGATATCACCCAAAGAGAGGGTCTCCTGAGGGCTCTGGAGACACACAGGTCTTGCATCAGGGCAGATAGCTGCAGTGTTTCGTGCCCTATAAGTGGGCCATACTTTGGAATCCTTGCTCCTGAGATTGACAAAGCTGGACGCAAATATGTCATCCCTGCACATGGTCCATCTGTCCCTTCTATTCACACCTATATGTGGTGCCAGAGTTTGTATGTGAACTTCCAGAGACCAGAGTCTTTGGGCTGTCCATGTGCCAGCTGGGCCCATAATCTCAGTGGAGCTGCAACCCCTATTCTACAGCTCAGTGAACTCACCCTGGAGACCCAGTGGGGAGATGATGCTGGACAACGGCCATCCCAGGGAATGGAGAGGGTCTGTAGCTGCAGGCAGGATAATTCCTTCTATCTTATCCATGGGATATAAGCCCCCTCTCATTTGGAGGTGGAGTGGACATCACCATCTCAGACTCCACAGTATTGGGGGAAGAGCTGTGGACTAGAGTGGACTTACTGGTATTCTGTTTTAGACATATTGTGATTCACACAATGGAAATTATTACAACATTAATTTGGAGCCAGTGGTCACCAGACACATTGGGGGCAGTGAGAGGGAAAAGCAATTATAATGCTAGGGCTTTTTCGGGACTTGAGAATTATCCTGAGTGACATTGCAATGAAAGATATAGGACATTATATATCATCATATAATATGCAGAACTGTGTGGGAGAGAGTGTGGTCTACAAAGTGAACTATGGTGCATGCTTAGTGGCAAAGCCCCAATATATGTATATCTTTTGCAGGTGATGTGCCACTGTAATGAAGGAAGCTTATGTGGGAGGTTGTGGGAAGAGTGGGAGGTGGGGCACCTGGGAATCCCTACAATTTTTGTCTAACATTTATGTAATCTAAGTATCTTTTAAAAAATAAAAAATATATATTAAAAAATAAAAATACATAGTGCAAAAGTGTTTAAAAACAAAAAGATAAGCCTAATATCTTTTGGAGAAAAAGGGAATAGAAATTTCACAATGCTAGGTTGAATGTAGCGCCTTTGAAAAAAACCAAAACAGTTTCATATTTGTATGCCATGTATTTGGAGTTGGTCAGTAAATTGATTATATCAAATTTTTATTTACAGAGTGTATTAGAAGAAAAAAATACCTAAATATGGGTGGTAGAATTACTTTTTCATTATTATCATCTTTTGTGTAGGATATATGCTTTCTTATTATAACTTAAAATTAGAAATACAGATGTTATTAAATAGGACATGATTCATTATATGCTGTTTTACATATTTAAAAATTTAGATAAAATAGAATTAAAATGTTTTAATATATTAATGATGTACATTCACTATTTTTCTCATAATTGACATGGAGAACATAACATTGAATGGGTGCAAGTTATCATACTTGAAAAGACATGCAATGTCATGGAAAAGTTTCTCAAAAAATACGAATTTGGTGAACCATATAACAAGCACTGCATATTTCATAACACTTGTTAAAATAAAAAAGAAATTACTCTAAAACTATTGCCTAAATCTGTTGATTTCTCCAAGTAGGCAAAATGGTAAGAACAATGCCAAAAGAGAGGTGAAATTTTGGATGTGACTAAATTTCTTGTTTTACCATAGAATGAAAATCAGCCTGTCTCATGATTCACACTGTATCACCCAAGTCACTCAAATGACAATTTCTCTGTCCAGAATTTTAGCACTTTTGTCCATCTGCAAGGGATCCCCAATAGAACACATACCCGTTCATGGACCTATAGTCTATGACTGTTCTTCCCCTGAGACCCAACATGATTTAATGAAATCTTACGATTTTCAGTAACTTTCTACACATTTAAACATTTAATTCCCCAAATAATACAATACATATACATTTTTATCAAGAGCCAATAAAACAATAAAATAATATGAATGATAAATCAAATTATAGTTAACCAAAACTTTTAGGTAGAGATGACTGGGTATTCCATCGATCTGCCTTTGAGCAATATTTAATTTGAACCATCCTTCCCACCCAGACCCTATCCTCAAAGTGCCTTTATGCTTCTTTCTTAAGGTTTATGAAGTATCCTACAGCATCTAAAATATGGGCCATCAGGAAGATTTTAGTGTTAACTCATCAGATATCCTGAAACTGGTGGTTCTTTCTTAATTCATCATCTCTTTATACAGTCTGCTACCTGTGACTTTGTTGTAAATAAATCCCTGATAAAAATATGAAATAGAACACTCAGAATCAAGGTGAGAACATATTTCAGTTTAAACGAGAGGAACTTAATTAGTATGGTGAGTAAAATAGTAGTATTTAAGCTATCTCTGATTGTTAGATGAAAAGTGAGAGGCAAATGTGCTTAAAATAGTTTCTGAATATGAGACGCAAACTGGGCTACTGGTTTGTGGAATTTCATGATAAGGATGAGGAACACAAAAACTACAAGGAATATTTATATAGCATTCTGGAAAAGTCAAATTATAGTCACAGAAAACCATTTAGTGGTTCTTGGGGTTTGGGGGTTAGAAGAAGAGTGTACCAAGAGGCCCCAGGGAGAAATTGTGGGTGATTGAACTGTTTTCTGTACTGATTGTGGTGATGGTTACAAGACTCTATCCATTTGTCAAAATGCATAGAAATATACAATAAAAGAGTGAATTTTACTACATCTAAATAAAAAAAGTTTTAAATGAAATCATTTATCAAAGTTGAAAATACTCAAAATAGTACTATATATTCTTGTAAATACATGCTAATAAATGAACGGGAGGAACACAAACTAAAAGAGGTATCTACAAAGGTGGATTCATCTCAATCTGTAAATTTTGTTTCCTCGGGAAATAAATGATGAGACAAATTTAACTAACCAAACTTGGTATTGGCCACTTACCAGTAGGATGTTAATTTGTTAGATAATGCTTTGTTATTTTATAGAACACAATCTAAATGCATCAAAGAACTCCATTTTTAGATGACATGGTTCAGAGTCTAGGGATGGGGTTTCTGTCAAGGTTTCTTAGTGGTGGACAACACCCAAAACCCTCTGGAAATGGTCTTATTAGGTTCTGTGTCTACTTCTGTATTGATGAGGTGCAAAGATCTGTTTTGGATCGATACATCCCAATGGAAAACTATGTTGTACTTACCCTTTGACATCTTACTAACATCTGTTTCTCTCAGACAAAATGACCAATGACCCACATTCCATTTGACCTCAAGATAAGTTGGGACAGCTTATAGGATACTCCTTTTGGTGGCCTGATATTATGTGGACAGGTGCATATGTCTGTGACATTCAATCCCATATTCCAGCAACCTTCCAGAATGTTTCAAGTGAGTTCCATTCTGTGACAAGAGGTGACACTCATGAAAAACTCCTAAAAGACAACACTCAATCTAGTTCTTTTCCATAGGAAGACTTTGCTTCTACATACATGTTTGCTTCTAATTAGATTTCCATTTGTCTTCTGTAAGTCTAGACCTGCACTTCCTTGTTCTCAGTCACAGGAGGTTCAGGTTTTCTTACGTCTGAATTCGGTCCAGGTATGACAACACTATTAAGGCAGCAGAACTACATTGATGACTTTTTTCAGTGAGAAATTGATTTATCTATCTTCTTGTTTGGAAATGGTAGCTTTTATGAGGCCTGTCACATAACCTGGAGATGCGGCAAGATTGCTGATTATCTCCCTCCCTTCACAGAGTAAGATCAACCTAAAGACCACCACTGTGATCAAATGTGCATATGACAAAGAGAAAGCAGGACCCTTATGACTGTCAGTTGTGACCCTGTTCTTCCTGAACTTTCCAGTTTGATTAATGAATCTCAATTGTTGGGTGAAGCAGAATTACTCCCAAAGATCTAGTAAACCTAATTCTTACTAAAAATGATGGAGCTATACATGGTTAATGTTACTCTACTCTCAGATATGCCTGAACAGTATAATATTGTATTACTTTGACAATTATTATAATAAGCAAAAGATTTAAATGTCTCTGACTTCTTGGTCTGCTCTTGCATGTCACATGCGCTGAGTTAAAAATCCTCATGATGCCAATGCATTTTATCCAGATAGTATGTGTGATAACTGTATTTTCACAATCTGTGTGAAAACCTCCCTAAATTTGGAGTATGATCTGGATTTTATCATGTGGAATTGGTAATTCACAATGGGTTATTTGCTTTGCATTTAGCAATTGATATTACCAGGATTGTTTTACTATGCAATGATGGTATTAGGTTTTAGGAAGCAGTTTCTGTGATAATACCCTTGGCTGCATTAAAATCTTATCCTTGGAGATTTTGCTACCATTGTGTTTTTGTGTGATATCTGTATCTTTAAGGAAGAAATTATGATACACTAAAAAACACCTTTTTCATTCTGGAATCTTGTTCTTACTCATAGCTATCACTCAGTTGTCCTGACTTTTGCAGTACGGGAGGTTATCATCCCTCCATGCATCATCTTCCAACGCTCATTAGAGGAGAGGTTCCTATATCCCTGAATGAAGCATCGAGATTTGGGGTTATAATGGCTCATTAATATGGGATCAATTACCCTGATAGAGAGCTCAAACACTCAGCTTACTCTTTTGAAAAAGCCAGTAACTTGACCATTCTCTAACCTATTTTCTATTAAGAGAGGACTGGTCATTAGAAATATAGGCTTGTACATTCACATGGCTTTAGATTTCACATTAGCTAGCAGATGCGTGATGGCGATCTTCTTAACAAGGGGAACTCAGTCTACAGTCCTGACAATGCATTTATTGTCAATTATAAAGCATATCAAAAAAGAAGTTGACAAGTGGCAGTATATTGAAAACAAACAACACATTTGCATGGGAATTTAAAGAATAGTTTTATAAAGATTTAAGGAGATAATGGAAATAAATTTCATATTTACCAATGATGTTTCTAAGCATAGCTTAAAAGAAGAAATATAAACTTTCCAACTCAGTTTTTAAACAATTGTGCACACTGAAGTTCTTACAATGTGCACGTGGAAAGGGAATTTGTACCTGTAAGAAATAATGGAACTTATACAAATTTGTCTATAAGAATAAGAACAATATTGAGATATTACATGCCCAATATTCAGGTTGTTAGTGATAGCATTCTTGCATGTAACTAAAGTGCTTTTAGCACTTGCCTTTAAAAACTCCAGGGCCGCCCATTGCTGGTAAAGGAAATCTCAGCAAGATGAGAAACTGAAAATGGTTCTTACCTTCCAGCTGCAGAAGAGTAGATATCCTATGTCATAAAAGTGGCCTTGCAAGGCCACAGAATTTGACAGATTGCTTCTCTGACCTATGAAAATCACCTTTAATCTCTAAAAGTCTGTAATTCTGAAAGGTTGGAAAGACTGTCTTATTTAATGGTTTGTTTTCTTTGGTAATATCAAGGTAATTTAGAGCAATTAATTTGCCCTGGTAATTTAGAGTGAAATTCTGCTTTTGAAAGATTTAGGAACTTACATGCATTCCTTAATTCAGAACAGGATACTTACAATGTCTTTCTTCTCCCACATGCAAAAGCTTAAAGCAAAAGCCATGAATCCACTGGATTTACTACCTACAGTGTTTGGTCCTGTCTTATTTAAATTGAACAGTATCAAGAACTTTAATAGTCTCACAATATTTGACCCCATTTTTCAAAGTCTGGGAGTAATAATAAATATAGAAATAAAAATGTAAATAAAATAGTTTACTGCAATATTAGTTCAGTGCAATTCTGCCTGAGATACAATTTGGAACAACATGAGAAATAAATGAATGAAGCAATTTGTATAATGGGAAAAGGCTGAAAGCATGTCTAACTACAGTGGGACTATCACATCTAAGTTGGTTTATATGCTCGAGGAAAAGGATAATTGAAATTCGAATTGTGAAAATTAGAAGGAATTAGAAAATGTGTATGATCTGATTCTAGGTAAAATGGTAGTATGTTAATAGTGCAATTATAAACACATTCAAGAATGCACTGAAAACACGTAGAATAAAATTTGAAGTATAGAAATGTAATGATTGATGTGTTACTAGTTTTATTTGGATGGCTGATCCATTTTAAATATTTTATTATACATATTTATTTACACATAGAAAAATGTTAATTAGTATTAAATATTATAACATGAGTCAATTATCTTTTATAATTTAAAAGAGGGAAAAATAAAGTTCATTGGAACTTGAAATGCTCTAATATATCCATTTTCTTACAATAAATTTATCAGAATAATATAGCTAACACATGGGAATCAGAATTGAGTTGGCACTATTTTGTTTAATAAAAGAAATAGAAGTGAAAAGGTATGCAAAAATTTTTTTTAAATAAAAATTTTAAAAGGTAGGCATATCTTAAAAATAAAAAAAAGAAAACAAAAATCCTCAAAAACGATTTAGGGAATCACAAATGAATACCGGTAGAGCTAGTTAAAATATTCTAAAAAAATGAAGACAAAAAATATCCCAAATTCAGCAAGAAAGCAAAACAGCAAAATAGGTTGAAAACAAGTCAGTATGTTGAAATGGGCTGAAATAAGTTTATCTTATATAAAATTCTAAAATTTGATAAGCATTGATTTTAAGAATATGTTTCACAAGAAGAATTATTAGCAACAATGGCTTTTAGACAAATATCCTTTAGGAGAAAAGTTAGAGTTCAGTAGAAGGCAGTTTGAGGGCATCAGGTAGGCACAGATACCAAGAGGTGATAGACTTGCAGAAAGAGAAGAGGAAGTACAAGAAGAAGGAAGTCTCCATAATAATCCTGGGTAACAGGACTTCTCAACACTCTTCCAAGTTCCCCACAATTGGAATTTATTCTGGGACAAACAGAAGTTCTGCATTTGCCGGTATTCAATTATGTTCCTCTCAAGAGAGAATCCTTCCCTAACACCATTCAATACTATTTGATGTAATTAAATCCTTCCTCTTTCTGTATATCTCATTGTTTCTTCATACTTTCCTTGTCTCTCTCTCTCCTCCTCAGTTTTTGTTGAATCCATTTTCTCCTCTATCCTTTTAATAGTAGTATCCTGCTTATATCTTTATCTAGCTAACAACCAACAAGCAAAGGGAGACCTCAGACCAACAGTTTCAAGGAACTGGATTCTGCCAACAAACTGCATGAGTCTGGAAGGAGATTTCTCCCAAGAGACTCCAAATAAGAGCCCAGCCCATCCAACACCTTAATGTCAGATTTGTGAGACACTAATTAGAAAACCCAGTGGAATCTTTCCCGACTTTTGATCTATGAAACTGTGACAAAATAAAGGTGCATTGCTTTAACAAATTAAGTTTATGCCAATTTTTATGGCAGTAAATTATCAGCTGTGAGTTTACCTGTTGTATCTGTCAAATTCTGACTTCCTTTCTTGGCCACATTTATCTATTTCTGTATGTCTTCAGAGTCCTTCTACTCCTGTCTATAAACTTCTTCTTCCACCCCATGAAGTACAAGTCCTTATTTTTCTTTCTTCAGAGACCCAGGCTCTCTTCTTAGAAAGCCTTTTCACAGCCACATTAATTCAAATTAAAAACTTAGGACACAAAACATGCAGGGTCAATACTAATATGAATTATTTTCAAAAATATGAATTAACATGCCATTAACCATAACTATCAGATTAAGAGGTTTTCTGACTTATTGCTTTTTCTGAGTAATGGCAAGCAAAGTAGCTTCCAAAATTTTCCTTGATAATTTTTAAGAAGCAAGACCCAACAATGTTTCTTATGATACACACAAATTGGGCAATCAGGAAGTTCTTAATATCACACATTTCATGTCCAGCTGCATTTCTTTCCTACTTCCCTTCAAACTCTGTCTCTTCAGTACTCCCTGAGATGTAAATATTTTAGCTTCATTCTTCTCACAACTTCCTTCACTTCCTTGTTCTTCAGGCCGTAGATGAGAGGATTAACTAGGGGCATGACTATACTATACTGTATGGAGAAGATCAACTACAATGGGGAACCTGAGATTGGCTTTAGATGACGAAGAATAGCTGAGCCATAAAACAGGCTCACTGCAGTGAGGTGGGAGGAGCAGGTGGAGAAGGCCTTGCTTCTGTCTGAGCTGGAGCTGATGCTCAAGATGGTAGAGACATTGCAGGCATAAGAGTAGAAAATCAGGAGGTAGGTCCCTAAGGTATGCAAGAGGGCAGAGCAGAGCAACATTGCAGAGTTGGTGGATGTATCAGAGCAGGAGAGAGGGAAGAGGGGGGCAGTTCACAGGAATAGTGGTGGATGGTTTGAATCTCACAGAAGTCCAAACTCAAAGCCAGGAGGAGGTTGATGAGTGCATCCAGAAAGGCCACGACCCAAGAGACCCACACCAACTTCAAACATAACTGTTTACTCATCACCTGTCCACAGAGTAGTGGGGGCAGATGGCAGCATAGCAGTCATAGGCCATCACTGAAAGCAGGCAGGTCTCAATGCCTGTAGCAAAAACACAAAGACCTGAGCTAGGCAGCCTTCTATTGAGATGGATTTCGTCTGAGACAGGAGGCTGCCTGGATCTTGGGCACAGTGACTGAAGAGTAGAGGATGTCTTGAAAGGAGAGTTGGCTCAGGAAGAAGTATATCAGGGTGTGGAGGTGACAATCTATAGGGATCATAAGTATCATCTGCAGGTTCCCCATCAGAGTCAGAAAATAAATCATCAGGAACAGCACAAATCGCAGAGCCTGGATCTTGGGGTCAGCAGACAGCCCAAGGAGGATGAATGCTGTGATGGTGCTGTGGTTCCCTAAGGCCATATTTTGACCCTGAGTTCTTTAGGAATAAAAATAGTAATAAGACCAAAATCTCTTCTTTCCACAACAGTTACCAAGAGGCAGCACCCTGTTATCTTCTCTAGCTGTAGCTTTCCTGCTTGGTCAGATGTTCATTTTCATAGCTGTCATATGAGCCCTCAATGGTTCCATGGAATCCTTGCCTTATCTGGCTCTCTGCTGCACCATCTATGAGCTCTGGCTCACCCCCACTGGGATCTATCCTGAAAAGGGCAATGAATAATGTTATCATCAATTATAAAGGCCTGCTGGAGATTTGCCCCATGACTAAAGATGTCATCCCTTTAGCTGGGCCCTTGCGTTCCACAATATTCCTCATTATCTTTTAGGAATTCTAGGGGATAACCTGGAAAAGCTGATGCAAATTTCTGCTCACCTATATCACCTGTTCTCATGTTCCCCCAAGGAAAAAAAACCCTGACTGTTTCTTTACTGATTAATGTTAACATACTGCGTTATTGTGGTAGTTTATCTTGTACTAATGAGGTCCACGCTTGTTTTCCACTGTGTGTGCATGTGTGTTATGAAAGTGGGGGATAGACTATGAATGAGACTGCTGAATTCACTTCACAGGTGGAAACATTTAATCCCAATGATTATACAACTTTTCTAGATTCCCACACTGATCAGTTTTTGAAAAGCAAGGATTTGAATTTGTGTTATTTGATTTCAAAGCAAGAGTATTTTCCTTCCATATCACAATGCTTAGAGAAAAAAATCTAATACTCATTAGGATTTCAATGCATTAATCTGGCGTTAACCACCCTCTGGGCACATCAACCACCAATCTTCAGATGCCCCTTTGTGAGGCCAGAGAGTTCTGTTTGCTCCTGACTACCTCAGGAAATTTCCTGTTTCCCTGACTTGTTAATATGGAAGTATTTCACATTCCTCTGCATTGATTTATTTCTAATTTACTTTGAAATTCTTCCTTATTTACACTTGTTCCTCTTTTATCACTCTACTCCTTTCTTTATTCTCATATAAATCTCTAGGAAAATCAATATTAACCCCATTTTTTCAAATGATGAAAATAAAGCTAAGCAAGTGAATTTATTACTGTTATTTACCTCTATATTGTTAAAGACATTAAACCATATTTATTTTATTTTCTTGTGTAACAATCAATGCATTGTAAATTATTCACATCATTTGCCTTTTTATTTTGCTCAGGTATTATAGCAATACATGTGTATGGTGTGTTTCTTGTCTCTACAATGACAGTACAGTTTCATGGAGGGCAGACATTTTGCTCTTACTTTCTGTGACATCATAACACACACACACACACACACACACACACAGTGAGCAAAGCCTAATGGAGCCTCAATCAATAATTGCTAAATGAATTCATGAATTGGACAGAATATGTAGTAAAAACACTTGGGGATTATCTCCAGTTTCAGAAGGGCAACTTCAAGGTGTACTTGAGGGAAATGAAATGTGGAGCCCAGGAATTAGGAGAGAAAAGGAGGAGATGAGGTGCTTATCTTTTTTTTTTTTTTTTGCGGTAGTTGTAATAGCCTGACAGAGGGCTTTGCTTTTGCTGAAATTACCAACATGTACACATCCCCACTTTGGATGGAACACCCCACAATTTGTGTAAATATACAAATTCCATCATCCATTCATGTATTCATCCACAAAGTCATTCAAGAGACATTGTTGAGTCTCTGCTCTTTGTAAGGCAGTGTTTTGTACAAACATTATATTTTTTTGAGCTATTGTAGTGCATCTATCTGAGCAACCATTCTCATGATCTATCTGTCTGTTTTTTAATCATCAAATGGAATCCTGACCAATCTTTTTATATTCAGGCTCAGACTTTTTTGAGTTCCAGCATCTACTTTGCTACCTATATTAGAGTAAACTCTGATATTCCCCTTGAACTGTGAGTCTCTCCTGGGATCTCTATTTTTGGAGATACGAGGCAAATTTAATCTTGGTGTATCCCACAAACCTTACAATAAAAAGTTACAGTCCTGCTTAGAAGCTAAATTTTGCTGTCCTTGAATTAACTTTCCACCATACCCAACCCTGCCACTCTTCTTTACAAAACCTTAAATAACTGAGCCCTTATTTAGAACACTTATCAAATTACCTATGAGTCCTGTCCAGTTTATAATCTGTACTCCAGGGGATTGTCCCAAATTAATTAATATTCAGCCACAAAGAACCACCATATGAAAAATAAATTTTATTTCTGAGTTTGTAATATACTTTTGAAAGTAAATAACTTCTGTGGATTCAATAATAACAAAAAAAATAGTGAGCAAAATGCATTCTCTTCTAGATGTGAAAATTTGTAAGAATTGTGAATTTAAAATCCAAATTAGTCAGAGAAATTGGTTTAGTTCTTCTACATTTACTCAGTAATATAGCCCTGGACATAAGGACCCACCCCTTAGATTTAGTATATTCCATCATCTTCAAAGAATATTGGAGAAATTATTGATTATATACCCCAAACCTAAAAACTTTTATTCCAGGACAGAAGCACAATAATTTTTCAGTGAGGCAGATATTAAGCACACTATGTGATTTTTTAATCATCTTACCTTAGGCCCTGTACACAAGCCTTCTGATGAATTATACCTTATTTCAAGGGGTATCAAGTACCTTGTGCTAATATTTAAAGAAATGGTGACGTGCAAATGACAGAAATGTTCACTTACCTCCAAGAAGGAACACTGTGCTTTCAATTCAGCCCAGAATTTGAGTGATTGATTACAGATTTAGAATGGATATGAAAGGAGGGGATCTTGGGTCATTTCTGAGGAGATAGAGGTGCCTGTAGAAAGGAGATCTCAGGAGTTTCCCCCAAGGCTATTTACCTTACCAATTTGCCTTGAATAGCAGACAGAAAACAACAGCAACAAATAACCAGAAACCCATTTTGGCATTCATGTTTTCTTCAAAGGCTATCTTAATAGAAGTGGGGAATAAAGTTGAATTCAGACATCACCACAAATAATTATATTCCTTTCTAGTGAAATTTTGATGATGGAGATCTTTTTCTCTTACCAGAGCATGTTTCTAAAGTAAAAATTAACAATTCTGGGATGGGTTTCAAGTATGGAGACAGGTATCAAGAATCAACTCCTTAGATATAATGAAACCAGCAGTGCTCTGAAGGTGACAATGATTAGAATATGAGGCTTACTTCAACTTGTGTATGATACTTGTCCAAAGGTAGTTGCTTTATGATGTTTTTCAATGAATGAATAAATGGATAGATAAATGACATTAAAAGTAGAGGAGTTGAAGTATTTCCATAGTTATAGGACAGGCATGGGTGACCATAATGAGTTGTCATAAATACTCAGCCAATATAAATTCTCTGTTGGCATGTGGTATCTTCTGCAATGGGACAAAGCTCATGGAAGTTTATAACATGCATAGTAAACAAAATGCAGTGACCATGGACTTTCCTCAGAGCCTTCCTTAGTTCTTATTTTTTCCAAATGTTCTTTACATTAATTATTTCAGCAGGGATCAGATTGAGAATAGATAAAAACAGAAAAATTAATTTTCTCAAACACATAGGATTGAGGCCCAGAAGAAAGGGACATTCACATTTCCTCATTTAGTATTTTTCTGTGACTCTATATATTATGTTTCATTTTTCATTTAAGAGAGTGAGTCTCAGCTCTGCCCTCTCAGAAAGGCAGTTATATATTAGGCAGTCAGTATATAGACTGAGAGAGCCTTGCAGCTCAAGACAGTGATGGACTGAAGACCTTAGTGTTCTCAGTCTAAGGAGCTGGGTCTCTGTGGCCAAGTCCACAGCACAGAATAAATGTGGAAGGATTGGGCCACCAAAAACTGAATACTTAACACTGCTATTGTCTGCCAAAATTGAAGGAGTCCCCTTTCTCAATGAGTAACATTCCTCATAAAGTAAAACCCAGTCGCCCTAACTAGCTGATCAGAGAATGTGAGGATAAAATTCCACTGGAATACAATAAGAAACGCAGACATGTTTTAGGGAGTCCTGATGAGCTAAAGTTTGGTGTTCTTTAAGTGGAAAGGGAGGTGAGAAAGTGAAAGGACGTGTCTCAGAGATCCAGGAAGAGAAGGTCCGACGAGGAGTTGTTAAAGAAACTGGAAAGTGGGCAAAAAGGATTTGGGAAACACATTCAGAAAAATCATAGAAAATATTACCAAGCTCCTGGATTATTTCTGGCACAGAAGACATATTGTAGTGATGCCCATTTTCCAGGTAGAAGAACTACTCTGTGATCATATGTACCCACAGTCAGTGAAGTAACTCTAGGAAAAGCAATGATACTTACTTTTCCTGTTGGAAGTCACGAGGGCAGGAAGACAGAATGTCCTAGACTCTAGACTGTTCCATAGTCTTGGTCATCTATGTCTTAATTAGCCACAGAGAAAAGATTCTCAAATCATCAACATGTGTTCATTTTAACATTGTGAAGGATTTCTCTCAGATGGTCACATGCTTAGCAAAATGACATATCCTCATTTAATTTCCTCTGTGACCTATATTCTTATTATTAACTCCATGAGTTTCCACAATATATTTAGTTCATAATAGCACAATCGTATAGTATTTATCCTATTGTGTTTGCCTTGCTTCACTTAACATAATGTCCTCCAGGTTTAGTCATGTTGTCATATGCTTCACGACTTCATTTCTTCTTACAACTGCATAATATTCCATAGTGTGTATATATTACCATTTATTTATCCATTTATCAATTGATGGACACCTTGGTTATTCCATTTTTTGGCAATTGTGAATAATGCCACTATGAACATTGGTGTGCAGATGTCTGTTCTGCAGTTCTCTCAGTTCTTCTGGGTGTATACCTAATAATGGTGTTGCTGGGTCACATGGTAGACTATATTCAACTTCCTTAGGAACTGCCAAACCATCCTCCACAGTAGCTGTACCAGTCTAAATTCCTACCAACAGTGAAAAAGTGTTCCTCTTTCTCCACATCCTCTCAATATTTACAGTTTTCAGACTTTTTAATAGTGGCCACTCTAAAAGGTGTGAAATGATATCTTGTCGTTTTGATTTGCATTTCCCTAATAGCTAGTGATTTTGATTATAGTAATCTCGATAGGTCTGCTAGAATGGTGAATCTACTCTGAGTCCCCAAGCTTTCACCTGATACCACAGAATCTCACACTGTTTTGGCACACTGGACTTATCAGAATAGTTTTTATCCCCGTTGGGCCAACCAGTGTTTCAGTCCCTGCTCTTCCTGGCTTTCCCCACTTGCCGTATTTATTATTTAGGCATATGTAGCTATTCCAAAACTATTATCAGAACCCAGATTCATGGTACCTCTCAGCTGTGTCTGGTAATTTGTAACCAAGCATGGTGACACAAGTTAATTCATATTCCGCTGTGAAGAAAAATGAACAGATGGAAAAGTCAATTTTTCTTCTCTAGGAGTTTGTAAAATATTCTTGAAATAAACAACTTCTCTATTCTTCAGTAGCAACGTAAAATAATGAATTGTATCCATTCGCTTCCACTGAACAAATTTCTCAGCATTTGAAATTTACTGTCTGATTTTGGCAAGATATTTGCTCCAAATTTTTCCATATTTACCCTCAATGTAGACCTGGCTGCAATCCCATTTTTGTTCCTGAGCATTCATATTGATAAAACTCCAGAATATAAAAAAAATATTGGAGAAGCTTTGAGATAGAAATCCAAAATTTGAAAACCTCTATCACATACTCAGGGCCCACACAACCCATCAGCAACCCAGAAAGAAGTCCAAAGTTGTAGAATTTCATGATCTGTTTATCCTGGTCACACTGTCTGAGACAAAGGGAAGAGAAGGCTTCATTTCAACCTTTCAGTGCAAAGTACAGTGCAATTTCAAATTCTGATCACTTGCTTTGCCAGTGTGAGCACTGTGGCTTCAATGCCTATTTTAAAAATAGAAAAAGTAGAAAGGAAGAGAAGTTTGGGTGTTCACATAGAGAATATGGAGGATAAGAAAGTAGAGCCCAGGCTGATTCTCTTAATACGGTATGTACCCATACCTTAATAAGGTATGGCCAGTTTGCAAGGTTAGCTGTGTTTGAACACTTCTCATACAGTTACATCTTGGTGTCTAGTATATGCTTCTGTTAGATATAATCTTAAAGAGAAGTGAAGCAAGTGATTGCATTTTTGGGGCCATTTTACGAATAGTCCCAAATAATTATCACCTTCCATGTTATTATTTATGGCTGAATTTATACCATTATGAATTTATTCCACTTAAATTAATATTTGGCTAAATTTAAAATCAATTTTAAGAGAAAAAGCACATTAATACCATTCTAAATGAACTCTTTTAAATGCAATAATCTCATGTCATTTCTAAGAAAATTGATAATTGAGGACATTCCAAGGAGAAAGTTCTCACAATTTTTAACTACTCCTTGTGATCACATGAAAAATTTTAGTTAATTGCATAAATGACTGGATAGATTGATTAATGAAGATAGTACGAGACAGGTCTAGTGCTGGAAGGCAGAAAGCGTATGGATAACTAATATGGCTAATTCAATAAACTCAGAAAATTATAAAGACCACAGGTATTCTTGGGTCACCTAAATGGGGAGAAGGGTCACAGTGCTTGAGTCTGTGTTCATAGCAGGCCAACTTCACCTACCTTGTTATTTTCTTTAGAAACTTCTCTGGATTCTTTACATCCTCCTTCTCCTCTTATCACTAATATTTTAGGCAAAATGAATTGATAGAATAGTTTAATAATTGTAGAAAGAAAATATATCTACAGCATCCATTTAGGGGCAAGGAGATGAGGAGTTTCCTAGGCCACAAAAACTTCATCATCGATTCTGATGTGCTTTTCCCCATGGCGCCCTAAAATAGGAATCTCTCAGCTGTTATTCTCTGCTTCTCAGGTCAATGCAGGCTTTATAGTCATTGTGAATTCAACACTACTTAGCATGCACAGGAAAAAAAATCCATAAAGAGCTTATGCTCCAGAACTCAGTCTCTAGCATAAGGAAAAGGTGATGGAAGAAACTCAAGGTAAAAGGAGCTCTTGCCACAGAAAACTTGGTGTGGAAGCCTACATATGGAGAAGAAATCAGAATCATAAAATCCACAGGTGGGAAAAAGAGGCAACTTCAGAGAAATAATGGAAGTCTGGCTTTTCCAGTATTAGAGTCATCTTTTGGCTCTGGTCTTACTATCATAGAAGTTGTCATCTTTGGTCAGGTCATCTACATGCACAGGAAAACCAATTATCTATAGCCTAATTGCAGCCAGTGCAGACTAAGTTTTCCTATTTGTAAGTCACAGTGAGGGGAGCCAAACAGACTATTCCAGATGGATAAGCTTAAAGAAATGTGTGGACTAAAATTTGTCTTGGACCTGCCACTCTCACTCAATACAGTGAGAAAGTTTGAAATGATAGACATGAGAGACTTCTTTCCTCTGATTCCAGACCCTGTCACAGGGGCTTCACTTCATTAAGCTACCTTTGTGATCAACCTATGTATTAGTCAGCCAAAGGGGTTCTGATACAAAATAGCAGAAATTGGTTGGTTTTTATAAAGGGTATTTATTTGGGGTAGAACCTTACAGTTACTGGGCCATAAAGCATACGTTTCTTCCCTCACCAAACTCTGTTGCTACAAGTTGGAGCAAGGCAGCTGCCGAAGTTTACCAGGGTTCAGGTTTCTTGGGTTCCTCTCTTCCCAGGGCTACATTTCTCCCTAAGCTTAGCTCCTCTGTTTCTTCTGCAAGGTCAGCTGTAGACTATGAGGTACTCTAGGCTTTGCCTCTCTACACAAGGCCAGATGTGAACTCTCAGGCGAATGGCTCGTCTCTATCCGTGGGCCTTCTCTCCTTCCTCACCAGAACTCCAACATCAAAACTGCTCCAACTCTGTTCTTTGCCGTGCCATTTATATTTGATTCTCGCCCTACCAAGGGGTGGGGCTCAACACCCTACTGACATGGCCCAGTTATCTCCCTAATCATAACTTAATCATGCCCAAATTAGCAGACCAGTTTATAAGCATGATCCAATATCTATTTTTGGAATTCATAATTACTTCAAACTGCCAAATCACTACACTCTACCCTCTGAATTCCAAAAATATATTACAATATTCAAAACACCTTAAATCAGTAACAATGCAAGTACAAAATCATATCATAA
>JAQZBX010042851.1:0-21876 GCA_029593785.1 Cabassous unicinctus
GGTTCGCAAAGTGTGGTTGTCCTTGGACCAACAGTATCAGCATCACCTGGTAATTTGTGAGAAAGAAAGAAAAAAACGAGCAGCCCCTGACCTTTGAAAGCTGGCCTAATACTCACAAACGTTAGGCCATGCCGTTCTCCTACTGAACATGAGCAATCTCACAGGACACCAGCCTCAGACAAGGTTACTCTGAGACCATGATAAAATGAGCAAAACAAAACCACTTTATAATTTTATCTAACACAGACAAAAACAAGGTCATTGCACAGCCCAAAAAAAGCCAAACACCCACCTTCTTGGCCAAAATGGGTGACTACTATCTCCCTACCAATTGCAGCCATCCTCATGCTAGTCTGCCCTCCGTATAGGTTACATTTATTGAGAAACCCAGTCATAGACTTGTTCCCACTTTCTGATAGCTTCCAATCTAGCGCAAACTCCTGCTGCCATAAAACCTCCCCCAAATCATTCAACCAAAGCCTAAATCACATAAGAGGCTCTTTCTAATACCCTGATAATGAGACATCTCATGGTTTTCTATGGTTAGTGTTTTTCACTGCCGTAAATAATAAGCTCTACTTGTTTCAATACAGGAACATTCTTGGTGTTTTCTGTCTGAAGGGCATTGATACCTGTCCCCTGCCCCTAGATCTGCCAAGTCAGAAACTTTGGAGATAGAATCCAGTGGCCTATATTTTAACAGGCCATCCAGGTGATGATGCTATCATGCATGATATCATAATATCTAGTTTGAGAACCACTATTTTAAGGCTATCCTTAGAATATGGATAGCTGAATTTCCCAGAGATTTTTATTAACTTGGTCTGAAGTGGAGTCCAGGAATCTTTACATTTTTAAAAGCTCTCCAGGTGATTCTACTGTGTAACAAAAGTCAAGAACCACTGCTCTAAAACAACATCTGCAGGAATACAGTTGAAGGATGATGTCCATATTTGCAATATATTCCTATAAGTACTAGGCACTTGCCATGAGCTACAGGTTACAAGCACTTCCAGTGAGCACTTCCCAGTGAGCCAGTTGTAATTCTGCCTCTTGCTATCTTTGACAAGCCAATGTGTCCTGCCATTAGGTTTGAGAAGTACACTCTAAGGGACTTTAATTGGCTTCTTGGTCACATAGTGTGGTGGCCTGAAGTTGTATGTACACTAGAAAAATATATTCTGAAACCTAATCCATACCTGTGGGTGTAAACCCACTGTAAGTAGGACCTTTAGATGAGGCTACTTCAGTTAAAGCATGACCCACCTCATACAGAATGGGTCTTAATCCTATTACTGGAGTCCTTTATAAATGGAAGCAAGACAAAGAAAGAAAGCTATGGAAGCAAGAAGCTGCAAACAATGAACCCTGGAAAAGAAGGGAGAAACAAGTAGACGCCGTCATTTACTTTGCCATGTGGCAGAAGAGCCAAAGATCGCTGGCAGCCAGTCTTTGGGAAGAAAACATTGCCTTCATGATACCTTAATTTGGACATTTTCTCAGCCTTATACTGTGAGTTAATAAATATCCATTATTTAAGCCAAATTGTATCATGGTATCTGCTCTCGGCAGCCTAGGAAACTAAAACACTTATCAAGCTTGCTAGTCATATCTCCTTTTGAACCTAGCTACCTAGCTATCATTCTTTTGATTATACTGATCAGTGCCCAGCCATAAACTTATGTATATGTATATGTATGAGTGTCTGTGTGTGTGTGTGTATATATATATTTTAAGACATGCTAATTTGTTAGGTCTCATAAAAAGCCATAGGTCATGCTTATTGAAGACTTCACCATGTACCAGTCATTACATTAATAATCTTTACAACAATTCCAATGAGGTAAATATTCTTTTCATCCAGGATTTACGGATGAGAAACAGAGGCTTGAAGAGGCTAAGCAAATGACCCAAGTCATACAGCTGGTAACTGATGAAACCACATTTCAAATGCAAGCAGTCAGGCTCCAGAATCCACACTTCCTACCACCCTGCTGCTTTCTCATCCACATGGTCACATCTCCTTAGTACGCTTTCCCTCTTGAATCTCCATAATCTTCTTTGTCTTTTTTGAGCTCCCCTCTCAGCATGATGTTCCCCAGCTTCTGTGGGGTGTGGGTGGGTAGGGAGGAAGGACTTTTACGATGCTGAGACATGTGTCCTCTCAAGAACAGCAGAATCTTTCTCTATGCGCCCCCCCCCCCACTTTTTCCCATCCCAACAGAAATGCCCCTCTGTCTACAGGTGTATAGCAAAGGAAAAGTGTCCCCGGTCTATGCACACAGTATGCCACACATTCAAACTGCTGTCCTGGTCCTGAAGGCTTTTTCAATACTTTAAAGTGTTCTGTTTCCTGCTCCACAACTTGTTGGTTATAATAACATCATGGAATAATTTTGGGTGAAGCATCCATTTATTTATTTCCTTTCCCATTTAAGTTTCTAGAACGTGCTCTTTGGGCTCACCACTACTCATCTCTTCTTAAATCTTTTTGATCAGCTTCTGTCCCAGTATCTTTTTAGGAATGTTTTTCCATCAGAATGACCAAAGGATACATATGGTATTTGGAGAATTTAGCTTTCCAGGGACATCACAACCTGGATGAACCAAGACTCAAACTTGGTGGACCTTCTGCTGCCTAATAATAAGCTTCCTCAGAGGGCTGTGATGAGGATTGAGTTAATTAATTCAAATTATTCAGAAGACTTCCTGGCATGGACCCTATTTGCAATTCTAATATTAACTATTAACTATTATGTTATCTTTTGACATCTGTGAAATTTGATATGCCTTATAAATGACCATTTACAGTAAAATTATCATTGGAATTTGGGGGGGAATGCTTCAATCTCAAATTTGATGAAAGATGTTAGTAAACTCTCAATACATGTTATTTCCTCCTCTTCCTCCTCCTTTTCCTATTTCTGCACCTACTCCATATCCTAAAACTACCAGTCATCCCCTGGCATCTGAGAATGAGAAATGCACACAAAGACCATTTTCCTAGGTTGCATGGCCAGACTGTTACTTTTCCCCATGAACTAGTACTGTTCAGTGGTCCTTTTATTACCCTTGATAGATAGAGAAGTTGATTCTCACCTATGTACCCATTTAACAGATGTTTATTGTGAGTCTGCTATGTGCCATGAATGCTGCTCTATAGTAGGGATGCTCCCTGCCCTCAGAGAGCTCACCATAGACCAGGAGGAACACACAAAACACAGATAAGTTCGTGTGACTGGGTACTGCATTTCCCTCCTGCCTAGGACCACTATCAGCATCTTGTCTATCTTAATAGATGACTTGGCACTTCCCTCGCATCCTTCAAAAGCAAATCCACCTCCACAATGACGAAGATTTCTAAGGAAAAATGAGGAGAATGTTAAATTATATACTACACAGCAAACTTAACAAGAATCGTGATTAGACCTCTTTTAATGTCTTCAATTTACCACTTCAATTGCCAAAACTTATCTTCATCACAAACTTTTCCCCTTAAATCTCTCACAATTCTCTGCCTCCAACACTTTCCTCTCTCCAAGCTAGACCTCCCCTCCCCATCCCACTTCTGTTGTCAATGCACACACACATAAACATATACACACATGTGCACAGACACAAAAACAATCCCCCAAATCCTTTCTCCTGTAGCTCTCTCTTTTCTAATTTTTAGCTCTTTCTTAGTTTCTCCAAATCACTTGCATCATCACAATAATTATCTCCCTACTCTCTACCTCAGCATTCACTGTCTTCAGTACATAAAGGGATTCTAAATAATAATTATTTTTCATAAATGTGTGTGAGAAAGAGGGAGGGAAAATAGATAAATAAAAGAAAATAAAGTAAGTGCCAAAGTAAGAGGGAAACAAAGTATAACATGGAAGCAAATGAGAGGGGACCCTCAGCCTGATCCCTGAAGAAAGATAAAGTTTTACCTGTGGTTCTCAATATTTGTCAATATCTGGAGACATTTTTAATTGTAACAATTGGTGTGTGTGTGTAGCTGTGTGCAACAAACATGTACTTGGTACAGGACAGGAATACTGCTAAATGTCCTACAGCACACAGGACAAACTCCACAACAAAGAATTTTCTGGCCCCAAATTCCATTAGTGCTGAGGATGAGAAAACCCAAGTTATATAATCCAGAGGAAGTGACAGATTAACAAAGTTTTAAGGAGGAATAGGAATTTTTAAACAAAAAAAGTGGGAAGAAGAGCATTCCAGAAGAAATAAGCTTTATAGCAGAGTTTTAGAAGATCACGTTGGTATGAGTTTGAGAACATTTTAAAAAATTTAGAGGGAATTCATTTTTATTTTGTTTAGGATGTAGAAAATCACAAGAGAAGGTTGCTCAAAAGCCCAGATAACCTATAAAATCATAGTCAGGTTAAGCCCATCAAAGAGTTGAACTTGCAAAATGTGGTGGTTTGGAGCTGTATGTACCCCAGGAAAATATGTTCTTAAACTTAATCCATTCCTGAGGGTGTGAACCCATTTTAAATAGGAACTTCTGATGAGTTACTTCAGTTAAGGTGTGGCCCACATCAATCAGGATGGGTCTTGATCCTATTACTGGAGTCCTTTATAAGTGGAATGAAATTCAGATATAAAGAAAGCCATGGCAAGAAGCTCAACATCAACAGAAACAGAAGAGGAGAGAGAGACCAGGAAATGCTGCCATGTGCTTTGCCATGTGACAAGATGAGGACCAAGAATGGCCCAGAATGACAGTCTTTGAGAATAAAGCTATGCCCTGATGACCCCTTGATTTGGACTTTATTTTAACCTTAAAACTGTGAGCTAATAAATTCCAGTGTTTAAGCCGATCCATTACACAGTATTTGCTTGAGCAAACTAGAACAGATTTTGGTACCAGGAGAGTGGGGTACTGCTATGGCAAATAACAAAAATATGGAAACAGCTTTGGAATTGGGTAATGGGTAGAGACTGGAAGAACTGCAAGGTGCTTGATAGAAGAGGCCTAAATTGCTTTGAAGAGACTGTTGGTAGAAATACGGATGCTAAAGGTACTTCTGATGAGGTTTAGAAGAAAATGATGAATGTGTTGTTGGAAACTGGAGGAAAGATGATTCTTGTTTTAAAGTGGCAGAGAACTTGGCAAAATTAAGTTCTGATGACAAATGTAAGACAGAAATTGAAAATGATGAACTTGGATATTTAGCTGAGGCGATTTCCAAGCTAAGTTTGGCAGGTGCAGCCTGGTTTCTCCTTGCAGCTTATGGTAAAATGCAAGAGGGATAAGCTGAGAACTGAACTACCGAGCATAAAGAAACCAGAAATCTATGGTTTTGGAAAATTCTGAGCCTATTCAGATAGTGTGCTCTGAGACTAGGGACCCAATTCTTTTGGGTGTATATCTAGATGTGGAATTGCTGGGTCATGTGGTAATTTTATGTTTAACTGTGGCCGAATTTTTAATCTCAGAGTTTCAGTTTCTTCTTCTTAACATTCTCTAAGTGTAGAGACTGTTACTTCATTCAAACCCATAGTGTCATTACCCTTTGCTTCAAATTATTTAAATTTGAATGTTGAGCCCAAAGAAAAGTCACTTGCATTGCAGTTTCATCCAAAGATATGGATGCAGGTAGAGAATTGCAAAGAAAAGAATGTGTCCCATGAAAGGGACAGAAAAGTTGTTTCTTAGAAAAAATTCCAGAGTCTAATGATTTTTTCCCAAAAAGCTGTATTGCTTAATGAAAATCCAATGATCCACAGTACAGTGGATAATTGAACATTTGAGCATATTCCCCATGTTTGGGGAATTTCTTTACATATGAGTACTTGTGTCCATATGTCTAAAGGCAGGCATGTGACCTTGAACTCATCAGTTGGATACAGTGAAACTTCTATTTGGAAGCCAGTAACATGAATATGTAGGAACCATGGAAAACCAGTAGCCAATTGCACTGGACCCAGTTTTGTGTGTTCTCCCCAGATCCACTAGGCCATTCTTACCCCCCAGGGTATGGATTCTCACCTTTCTTCCTGGCTGGAGCATTGCCAGTGATGGCTTATGTTGTTCCTGTTTCACCTCCTAACACTGCCTTCTTTGCCTTCTATAGGTGCTGTGCTGGGTCTGAGCATGGCCTTGGTTGTCTCCACTTTGGAAAGTATTGCAGCAACTCCAGGACCTAGGTCTAAACTTACCATACCTGTGAAAACTCTGGCTTCTCCAGCGGCTACACAAGCACAATGTCTCATGTGATTATCTCAGGAGATGTGAGGGAACCAGAAATCACCCATCTCCCCTGCCACCAAAGAATTTTCCAAGACAATGATTCCTTATAACTTCTCTGGAGACATCCTACATGCACCAGTAACCAGCTGAGTTCCTTGTGAAGCTGTAGCCAGTTCAATAATGCACCACTTCCCTACTTTTCTTCTATTTTCCCTCACTGTTGCTTTGCTGCCTCTCTTCCCTTTTGCCCTCATTTTTGCTACCATGGGATTGCACCACCAATAAAGTACTAGCATGTAAGCTTTGCTTTAAACTCTCTTTTCTATGGACCCTGGGATTAAACAAGAAGCATGGCTAGTGGAATTCTGCTGTTAAAGGGAGCTGTTGCAAGGGCCTGGAGGTACCATCTCATGCTCAATTTTTGCAGTGTGAACGGCAATGCCTGGGCCCAACTCAAGGCAGGATGGACTCGACTGGAGCCATCTGGCAATATATTTGGGCATTGTCCCAGGCTGTATAATCTTCAAGCTTGTTTTTATGGCTTTCCTAGAGATCTTGTATTTGCAAGCTAGAACCTTGTTTTACATAGAAAAATAAGAAAAATTATAAGCATTATAATTTTTTAATTGGCATTTAATTTTTTAATGGCATTTTGCCATTAGAATACCTTGTCTTCTACGATGTACTGATGGCAGATGTGTTGATTTTTAAAAATATCTCTATTTGATAAAGTAAAAATTCCCCTGATTTTCTAAAACAAACCAACCAACAAAAAAACCAAATGTGTTTATGAAATTCTCAACTCCTGGAACCACTGGATTTCCCCCATTAGATGACAGAATCCCAGCCAGCCATCCTGTAGGTTGTCTTTGACCCAGATACAAGGTCCATTGCGGCTGCTCTCTTTCACCACTATGAAAAGGAATAATTAATTGGGGATTTAGGGACTGTTGTGAATCGGGAGGATAGTGGGTTTCTCTCGATAGTTTTTTTAATCGGGAATATAACAGGAAAATTACTAACTAGATTGAAACCTGGAACAAAATTATAGAAGACATCTTTCTCATACAGCCACTATCCCTTTACCTAAGTTTCCCATGTAGAAGTTGCTTACACTGTAAAATATCCGGTAATCAGGTTGCCTGTGTTTAGTGATAACAGTATGGTACATGTACTGTATCTATCTTCCTGGGTGCCTCTGTTAAATGAGACTATGCAGGTCTATATGATTTCTGAAAAAACAAACAAACAAACAAAAAAAAAAACCAGAAGAACCAATTATTTGGAAACCAGAGGAGACAAAATTCTAGCTATAGTGGAGTGAAGAGGTAAATTAATACATCCTGCAAAAAAAAGGCATGAAACTGGATAAAATCGTTAAAAAGAAGAAAAGAAAACAATTCAGCACTTGGGATATTGACCAAAGCAAAAGCAAATGACAAACAGAGAAGTGTTTATTCATGAAAATCTGAGAATCTTCAGCCTTCTGGCTTGGAAGTACATGTATCTATCTACCTAACCCAGCTCAATTGGGGGTACAATATTATCAGGATTGAACTAGCCATGAAAACCAGCAACTTCTTTGCCATAAGAGGCTGACTTGATTTAGGACACAGAAAGAAAAGTCATTTATGGTGTTGTCAGTAAAAGCAGTAAACTTGGTAGGAAATGAAAGAGGAAAATCCACAACTTAGCTAGTCTGAGGTTGCAATCTCAGTTGATGAGAATATTGAACCAGCCATAAATTTAATAGGGAGATACTGGAGAGAGCCATAGAAAGGTTGGATAAGTTCTTCATATATTTCTCTCTGGCTAGGAAGCTACTGACATATGCAAGGGAGACCCGAAAGGGCCTGGCAGAAGGTAAAAGCTGAGTCAGACTTGACAAAATCTGATCTTTGCTATTGTGTCAAAGGCATTACACTAATGCAAACTGTTAATAATGGGGGTGGGGTGTATGGGAACTCTGTATTCTCCGCATGATTTTTCTGTAACCCTACAACTCCTCTAATTAAAAAAATATTTAAAAAAAAGAAAGGAAGTTAAAGCTTAAAATGTATAGAGTTTCTATTTGGGATGATGGAAATGTTTCGGTAATGGATGGTGGTGAAGGTAGCACAACATTATGAAATATATATCTGAATGTGGTTAAAAGGGGAAATGTGAGATTGTATATACATTACTAGAATAAACATTTTTTTTTAAATCCAAGGAACTGTACAGTTAAACCATGGACTACAGTTAGTAGTACAATTATAAAAATGCGCTTTTATCAATTATAACAAATGTACCTCCCTAACGCAAGGTGTTAATAATAGGGTGGTATATGGGAATCCTGTATTTTATGCATGATTGTTTTGTAAACCCACAACTTCTCCAATAAAAAATCTTTTTAAAAGAGAAAGAGAAAAAAACTGATCTTTAAATGTTCTCCCCAATTCACACACAGATCCATCAGCAGACGGTAGATGCTTAAGGATGAAGCTTTTAACACACAACCATTACTCAATCACTGGTAACCCAATAAGGAAATACAGACAGTATGCAGACTAAGAGGAAACCCTTAAGAAGCCAGATTTAAAATACAAATAAGAATTTTTCAAAACCCTGAGCAGAGACGTCTATGACTGCACATGCATTGGAAAGACAAATTCTACAAATTAAATCAAATACGTTATGAAAAAAATAGGAAAACACTGGGGTGGCTGGAGCCATAATCCAGATTTGCTGCACTATATTATCTAAAATATCTAGTTTTCAACAACAGCCAAAAATTGGGACAAGCAAGAAACAAGAAAATGTAAGCCTTGCTCAGGAAAAAAAAAAAAAAGCAGTCAACAGAAACTGATGCTGAGTGGGCTTAATGAATAAGATTAAATGAGAAAGTAGACTAAGATATCAAACAACTATTAGAAATATATTCTAAGAATTAAAGGGAAATATTAATGGTAATGTAAAAATAAATTGGGATAGCCAGAACTCAGGTCTTGGTTTCTAATACAATTGTTCAATAAAAGGAACCAGGGCTCCTTGGAGAAATGGTTGATTCCAAGATTAGTACAGGGAATGTACAAGATCAAGAGCCAACCCAAAGAGTTCTTGTCTTAGTTTGTCAAACGACTGCTGAAGCAAAGTATCAGAAATCTGTTGGCTTTTATAATGGGGATTAATTTGGGTTAAAAGCTTACAGTTCCAAGGTCATGAAATGTCCAAATTGAGGCATCAACAGAGATGTTTTCTCACCAAAGTCAGCTACTGCTGATCCTGGCCTGTTGCCACATGATGAAGCAAAATGGCTACCGATATCTGTGGAGGTCTCTGCCTTCCCCTCCAGAATCTACCATCTCTTGGAGCTCATCTGTGAGCAACCCGGCACAAAGCTTGTCTCTTTCTGGGCCTCAGCTCTTTGAGCTTATCAGGGGCTTCTGTTTTCCTGCAGTCCTCTCTCTCACATGGCAAACTCAAACATGGCAGCTCCTTTTTCCTGTGTCTGTCTGTCTCCCTCTGCGTATCCATTTATATCAGCCCTGGCAAGAGGGCAGAGACTCAACATAAGTCACGCCTCACTGACATAGTCCAATCAAAAGCCCTAAAATGATCTTATCAAGTAATCTAATCAAAGTCTGCTCAACTTAATTTAATGCAAAGTCTTAATTTAATCAAAGTCTGCTCAACTTAATTTAATGCAATCAAATGGTAGCTCATCCACAAGAATAGATTAGTTTAAAAACATAAGCTTTCTCTTTTGGGGAGTAACAAAATAAATAACGTAGTATTGATTCTTTGAAAAAACTTAACAGGACAAACTATTAGCTAGATTCACCAAGAAATAAAAAGAGAAGACACAAATTACTAAAATCAGTAATATAAGAAGTAACAATACTGATGACCCTGAATAAATCAAATGAATTATAAGCAAATATTATGAAAAAGTTTATTCCAACACATTAAACAACTTACATTAAAGGAACCAAACCCTAGAAAGACATAAAGAAACAAAACTGACTCCAGAATAAATAGAAAATATAAATAAACCTACACAAAGTAAGGAAATGGAATTAGTAATTTAAAATCTTCCACAAAGAAAAATCAAGGCCCAGGTGCCTTCACTGGTAAATTCTATCAAATATTTTAAGAAGAAATAATACCAGTGTTATGAAAACTTTATTCAGAAAATAAAATATGAAGGAATACTTCCTAAATCATTCTATAGGGCTGGTATTGCCCTGAACCAAAGTTGGATAGAGGCATCACAAGAAAAGAAAACTACAGACCTATAATCCCAAATATATAAAAAGGTTTTTCACCATTACTGAGTGGTATTTATCTCAAGAATTGAAAGTTAGTTTAATATTTGAAATTCATATAATCTAATATACTATATTAATGGAATAAATCATAAAAACCATATGATAACCTCAAGCGAGGCAGCAAAAGCATTTGACCCAATCCAACACTCATTCATGATAAAAACTCTCAAGAAGCTAAAAAAGAAAAAAAAAAAAAGGTGAAACTTCCTCAAACTGATAAAAGTAAAAACCTTTTATCAAAAAACCTACAGCTAATATCATACTTCATACTTTCTCCCAAATCTGGGAATAATTCAAAGATTGTCTACTCTCACCAGTTCTAATCAGCAATGTACTAGAGATTCTAGCCAGGGCAATAAGGCAAGAAAAATAAATTAAAACCATGCATATTTGAAAAGAAGTAAAACTGTATTTATTTGCAGATAACATGATTCTATTTGTAGCACAACCCAAGGAAATGAGTTTAGCAAGTTCTAGGGATACAAATAGATGAACAAAATCAGTTATATTCTATATACCAGCAACAAATAATATAAAAATATAATTAAGAAAAAATACAGTCACAATAGTATCACAAGTAATAAAATAATTAGGAATAAATTATAAGGTCTGAACACTAGAAACTAAATTATTGCTGAGAGAAACTTTTAAAACTCTAAATAAATAAAAAGACAGTCAATGCTAATACACTGAAATACTCAAAGTTGATAAGATGACAATTATCCCCAAATTAATCTATAAATTCAAAGAAATCTCCATCAAAATATCCACAGGCATTTTTTTCTTTTGTAGAAATTGACAAGATGTTTCTAAAATTTATATGGAACTGTAAAGGATCTAGAGTGATCTAACAATTTTGAAAAGGAACAAATTTGGATGACTTCACTTACTGATTTCAAAACTTACTATAAAGCTACACTAATCAAGATGATACAGTATTCAAATAAAGACATATAGATCAATAGAACAGAATAGAAAGTCCAGAAATAAACCCTTACATTTATAGTTAATTGATTTTCAATAATGGTACCAAAAAAAAATCCAATCTTTTCAATAATGGTGCCAGGAGAATTGAATATTCATACGCAAAATGGAAACTTAGACCCTATCTCATACCATACACAAAGATTAACTCAAAATGGATCACAGAATTAGGTGAAAAAGCAAAATCTATAAAACTTCTAGAAGAAGGAATATTATAGGTAAGGCAAGCAAAGATTTCTTAGATGTGACACCAAAAGCAAGGTACATTATACATGAAAAAATTCATAAATTGGACTTCTTCAAAATTAATGTGTGGTAGATTGCAGTCCTAGTGCAACCTACCACCTTTCCCTGGGATGCACAAATACATCCTGTGCTCAGGACCACAATTTGATGGGACAAAACACAATCCCTTAGTAGATAAGGGGACTGCCTATACGTTCCTTCCCCTATTGTCCCAAGCAAATATAAATATTTGCTAGAGACAGTTTGGTTCTGGTGGGCATCCAGCTCACAACCCAGTGGTTTATCTCTTCTGGATGAGGAGGGAGTGGGGTTTCTCCCCTATGGCACACAAACATAAGAGATGGGTGCTGCATGTAAAACATCTCCCTGTGTCAGCCACAAGTTGAGACCTACTAGTCATGGGGAACCAGTGTCCAGTAATGAAGCTGACCTTGCTCTGTCTCTCCTCTATGTGAGTAAAATGTCTTTCTGTGAGATTCTGTGTGAGATGTGCTTTTGCTCATAACCCTGATATCTGTACTGGAGTGGGTTATCATCTCCTTAGGTGTTTCTCCTTCTGACCAATATAAAGATTTTTGCTTTTCAAAAATTACCCTTGAGAAAATGAAAGAACAAGACACAAACTAGGAGAAAATATTTACATCATGTATCTGATAAAAGACTTGTATCTAGAATTTTAAAGAACTCTTTTTATTCTATATTAAGAAGACAGACAACCCAGTTATCAGGGGACCAAAAGATCTGAAGGCATAACACCAAAGAAGATTTACAAATGGTTAATAAGCACATAAAAACAGTGTCAACATCATTAGTTATTAGGTGAATGCCAATTAAAACCTGAGTGTCTTAGTTTGCCATGGCTGCTATAACAAATACCTTGGACCAGTTGGCTTAAACTGAAGGAATTTATTGACTGCAGTTTTGGAGGCTAGCAGCCCCAAATCAAGATATTGGCAGGCCATGCTTCCTCTGAAGTCCATAGCATTCTGGGTGGATTGCTGGCTCTCCATGACGCAATCTCTGCCTCCATCACATGGCCATCTCTCTCCTGCTTCCTCACTCCTACTACTGTGCCCAAATTTGCTTATAAGTACTCCCGTCATATTGGATTAAGGACTACCCTCAATGAGTTTGGCCTCATCTTCATAAGATTTTCAAAGATCTATTTACAAATGAGTTCACATCCACAAGACTAGGGGTTAGGACTTGAACATGTCTCTGAGGGTCTCACAACAGTGCACAATTGCTAGGATAGCTATAATAAAAAAGGCTGACAATACCAAATGTTGACGAGGATGTGGAGAAATTGGAACACTCATACACCCCTGATGGGAAGGTAAATTGGTGTAGCCAGTTTGAAAAAAATTGGAAGTTTTTAAAAATTTAAACATATTTTTACCATATGCAACAGCACCATTTCTAGATATCCACCTACAATAAATGAAAACATATGTCTACCAAAATTCTATACTCAAATTTCATTGTAGCATTTATAAAATCCCAAATCAGAAGCAATCTAAATCAATAAAGAAAATATAACATATGTATACCATATAACACTATTTGGCAAAAAAGAAAAAAAAAATGAAGTGTATTACTATACATGCTAAGACATGCATGAACATGAAAAATATTATGCCAAGTAAAAGAAGAAGCCAGGCACAAAAGGCTACGTATTATATTATTCCATTTAAAATGAATTTACTATAAAATGCAAATCTGTAGAGAAAGAAAGCAATCCGTGGTTTCCTGGGGCTGGGGGTGGGAGCTGGGTGTTAGGGAAATCGCAGGCACCTGTTAAGCCACCATAGCCCAGCCCTCACCTACCCGCACCGCCTTCTCTAGGGAAGTCAGAAACACATGCTAAGTGGCCATCTTCCTTCCACCACCACCACCTCCTTTTCTATTGTGTGCCATTCCACAACCTGGGGGAGATGTTAAATCTAATGAAACCCAGAAACCAGGAACAAGTAGCCCCAGATGCCTATCAGAACAGGAATTCTCAGTGGAAGTCCCCTTTCCCCAGAGGTGGATAAAAATCACTCTTAAACAGAGTAGATGGATTTCTCTTCTCCAAGGTGAACTTGGGCTTGCTGAGCTGCTATCTATTGACCCCAACCCCGAGCAGTTTTCAGGACACCTGGGGAGACCAGTCATGATGGGATTTCTTTCCCTGCTCATTTGGACTCTTTGTGCTACATAAGTGACAAGGAGATTGGCCCTTTCTTGACTCTTATCCTGTGCAATAAGAAGAACGCATTTGCTGAAAGTTTCTGCGGTGCCCTGAACCTGTGTTCCCAGGATGCACCTTTGTAGCACCTTGCTCCACGCTGGAAGTGACTGCAAATGTATCTGAGGGCAACTTTTGGGTTGGTGGAAATGTTCTCACAACTGATATGTGGAGTTGGTTGCCCCACTCTATAAATTTACTAAGAGTTATTGAACTGTACAAATGCAATGAGTGAAATTTATAATCTATAAATTATACCTCAATAAAACTTTTAAAAATTACTGAATGTTCCAGAGGCGCACCATTGCATTCAGGCTTCAGAGATGATGTCAATTTTATGTTTTAGCCCATTAAGTTCTATATGGAGGCTTAAAAATGTTTGTATTCTTTCCACCCAAAAGTTATGTCTGCAATAAATAATCTGATGGTGCACTGGAAAACAGCTGTAGTTTAATACATGCAATTGGAAACCAATGTATACTTTTAATCATAGTTCAATCTTTTTTATAAACTTCCCTTTTTCTTGTTGGAGAAAGTTTTTAAAAATCAGATTAAACCATTTTTTATCCTATAGCACATTTCAAGACTGAAGAATCTTTAAAAAATTGCTTTGAGATCTCTTTCCTTTTTTGACTGCATGTTTAATAAAAAAATTGAATAACAGTACATTTTAAAGATAAAACATTCTTTCACATAAGGTCTCATTTATATGCTCATTATTCGTGCCAAAAACATGCCCATTTGTATTTTCTAAGCTCTGATTTTTCAGAAATTTCTGCTTTCTTTTTATTGCATCTTATTTTTTGGTTGGGAACATTTTTTACTATCCTCTGTTATGCTTGCCTCAGCCATAGACAAGAACATTAATTCTTACAGGGACTTTCCACCCTTCTTTTAGGATCTATTTCTATGGCTTCTTTCTGCTGGCTTTGTGACCTCAGCCTTCACTGGCAGTTTGACAGCCCCTATTCTGTGCCTCAGTGTTCTCATTTGTAAAATGATCGGTACCAATAAGTACCATATAATGTTATTTTGAGGTTTGAAAGAGAAAATATTTAAAGTATATAGCACATAGTTGGCCCTCAAAAAAGACTGACTTTCTTTACCTTTTCAAAAAAATGTTTACAGAAAGAATGAATGCTGAAGATAGATCACATGCAATCATATCCCAAGATTGAACAAGTGTGACTCAAAAGTATATATGTAACTCATTATGAAATTTCCATGGAAATAATATTACACATGAAAATGATTAGATTTTTAGACCAGTCTGATAGAATCTAATTTAACCCATTATATTGTTCTATGTTTCTCAATCTCGTGTCCTTTTTCTTTTTTTTTCTTTTGAGGAATGGGTGCACTGTTCTCGGAAGTACTGCAATACTGAGCCGATGCGGGAGTGGACGGAGCAAGCCCCTATTCCACCTCCCAGTTCCAAAAATCCGTTTAATGCGATGTCCTCGGTTAGAGGACATATCAGATATTAAACTGGTAAGAACAGATACCACACTTGATCTTAGCCAAAAGGCCGAGAAGCGATCTCTCGTGTCCTTTTTTTAGCCAAGGATATACACTAGCACATAGGATATACTTGAATCTCAGAATAAATATGTCTCATATCCTAGGAGTGATTATTTTCATGTACATAAACAATTTGTCATTTCCAAATTTAAATAAGCATAGCAAGGAGTAGAATGTAAAATAATCATAAACTTTTGTGATAGGTTATAAATCTTCAAAAGGTTTGCACAGAGGGAAGAGTTTGGGGAATGGGAGGATCACACAGTCCCTGACTTTGGTGAACACTTGGGTGGAAAAGTGTTCTCATCCAGCTGCAGGATGGTACCCAAACAATAGTACTGCAGAACCCAGCCTCCAAATGCAAATGCAGTGCTGCTGTTGTGGGACAATAGAGCATAGGGCATTAGCTACCGAGAGATGGGTCTACAGCACCCATCCCACCCCACTCACCTTTACAGGCTGTGTCACACCTTGACTAGCCTGTGACTCAAACCGTGAGGAAAGAAACAAAAATGAGAATCCCAAGCTGGAGGAAATAGGAGTCCATGGCTCTTGAGTCAAAATCCCAGGTAGTAGGAAAAGAGACTGAGTCAGAGGTCTTGCATGATTAGGAAGGAGTTCAAGTCTTCTGTAAGTATGATGGGAAAGTGAAGTCTCGAGGAAAAATGAGGAAGGAGAAGGTCAGGCTGCTTAACAGGACCTTGACAGATGGCGGTGATGGCTAAGTAGGAAGCTTCCAGGGATGAAGGAGCTGCATCTTCAAAGATAGCTTGTCTGTGACCTTGTGGCATCACTGACCAAAGGGCAATAAGGGGGGAATGGAGAAGAGGGAAAACCATTTCAAGGAGGGTGGAATAACTGAATTGTTTGATAAGAGAAAGTTCTGGTGGCAGTGGAGGTAAGTAGCCACATTGAAGGGAGGTGAGTTAGGCATTCCAAAGCTGGAAACTCCCTGTATATATAAAAAAGAGATGACCTGTATTCAGGGTGTGGAAGTATGTTGGAGTTCTCTGTATGGGGTTTTTATCGTTTTTCAACTGTCCTGTAAGTCTGAAAGCATTTCAAAATAAAAAGTTTTTAAAATGTTTAAAAAGAGAGAGAGAGAGAGATGACCTGTGACAAGACAGTAATATGTGACATATACAAATGAAGAGCAGAGAGCAAAAATCATGAACTGGAGGTCCCAGGAGGTACATCTGTGTCACAGATGTGCTCCATTTGGTCTGTTCAGTGCTTTAGAAATGCAGAGGACACCACATACATATGGAGATTTTGGGATTTCCTTGAAAAAATTATCACAAGTTCAGGTAAAGCCTACCCATGTTCCAGCAAGGCAGCAATCAGTGAAAGTGTAGGCTCTCCAGTTCTCCACAGTCCACTGCACTCCCTATTGTCTCACTCAGCTCTCTTCATTCCTGTGAAAGTTTCAGAGCCTGGAAGCATGTGGGTTCCTAATATCTGGTAAAGACTATGCACTCTAGGATACCCCATCAGATTAATTTGCTATTGGCATATATTTAGGGAATCCTAGGTGGCAAATTTTCTTAACAATGTGCCCTAATTTAACCATCTTTAAATTAAATGTGATGATATATATATATATATATATATATTTTTTGCTATTACATTTTTTTTTTAATTGTGGGTAGATATATATATTTATAAAACACCTAGAACAGTGTCTGACACATAGCAGGCACTCAAATATCATCATCATAATCATCATCTTAGTCATTATTATTATTACTATTCCTAGGAAACGAAAATCAACATTGAAGAATCTTTCGTTTTTCCTGACTTTTCACTGGTTCAGTCTGGACAATTCTCACCACCCAATAATGCTATTATTATTTTTTTCTCTCTGAATCTATTTCACATGATTCAAATCTGCACTACAATGAGTCAATATCAGTCTGGGGGTACATATTGAATTCTGCAAAGTCCAATGTAAACCTGGTGTTACTTATTAACTAGTTAGTTAATGATCTGCTAATGGAATAGGGAGCTCGACAACTAAACTGAATGATAGCAGCTATCCTCTGGTAAATAAGATTTAAGCACAAGGTTAACAATTTTTAAATAAAATTAGACACCTCTAGGATAAACTAGAAAAGGAGAGAGGGACACTCTTTGTAATATTTATAAGAGAAGAAATTACAGTAAACAGAATACCTGTGGAATGGCCAGAAATGATAGGAGCAAGTGTGGCCTTGTAAGATGTGATAGTCTCTGAATAACTCATCGTGGAGCTGGAAAAGAGCTCAGCTGGTTGAGTCAATCTCCTTCTTCAGCCGATGAAGGATCTGAGCTGGAAAGAGAGCATATGACAGGCCACTGAAGCAGTGGTGGCAGAGCCTGGGCTCTGGCCAGGTTGCAAATAGCTACACGTGGAGCCAGACCCTTGAATAGGTCAAACATGGCAGTAAATGAACAGGGTGATTCTTCCATATCTGCACTAGTCAGGCTTTTGTTTGAACACTCTCCTCCTGTTTTATCTCCACCATGGAAATACACCTCTGGAAAAGTACAAGGGAGAGCTTAAACGTTATTTAAATTATAGAGAAACAGTCTCTGGGAAGGCAGAACTTGGTTTAGATGGCCAGAGGAGGAGAGGAGAATTCCACCTAATAGTCTCCATAAAAGAGGATAGAGATGTCACTAAGGAAACCATTAAGGCAAGGGTTAGTAAAGCATAGAAACTGAGCTTTAAAACAGCAAAGAAGCTTGAATAGTGTAAGTTTGGATCCCTCATTTCCCTTAGGATAAAGTGCCACTAACTTGTCTAAATGTCGTGACAGAGACGGGGAAACACCCCAGGACTCCTTGCCCCTCATCCCTGCTTTCCCCTTTTATGCTACTGCAAGTAACTCACCAGAAAACAGCAACAAACTCAAGCCCAAAGAGATTAAGAGTATTGGTCAAAGTTCACGGTGGGTAAGAGATGAATCAGTAAGGCGTATTCTAGATTCTCTTTTCAGTCTGATCAATAAATTATTCATTTTCTCTGAAGCTCTGGTAAAACCTGGATTTTTCCAAAGACATTTTAAGCCCAAAGCTGCCAATCATTTGGAACAAGATTTTTCTGGCTAGTAGGCCTTTTTTGCCAATGGAAGCTTCCAAGGACTCTCTTTAACATGTTTTGCTCAACACCTGCAAAAGGAAAAAAAATCCTTTTTCTATTATGAGATCAGGTTTATTCTGAGGGGATCATATTTTTCCTTCTTTTCCTTTTCCTGCTAGTGAGAATTCAAGCTTTCCATATGCTTGGGTGCACTCAGCAGTGGCAAGGAAACAATAACAATTGATTTGACTTTTGTTTCTGCTCCCTGTAATTTGAGTAGGTCCCAGTTACCTTCATTTCCATAGCGCCTTCCGCTGTTCCACAAGACACTTTTGCTACCTGACAGCTCCCTGGTTTTGCACCTGGGAGTTATAGAGGCAAGTACAATGGTGGGGCCTTCTATGTTAGGTAATTAGAACATCTTTTCTGCACTAGGTGTGAGGGCCCCTGGCATAGAGTTACAGATCAGA
This sequence comes from Cabassous unicinctus, assembly GCA_029593785.1. Classification (NCBI taxonomy): domain Eukaryota; kingdom Metazoa; phylum Chordata; class Mammalia; order Cingulata; family Chlamyphoridae; genus Cabassous; species Cabassous unicinctus. The sequence goes on from JAQZBX010042851.1 coordinate 19,025, forward strand.
TTAGGCTTCAGGTTGTTGCAAAGCCATCTTCATTCTTTCTCTTTTCATTTCCCTCCCTGCCCACCCCACAATAATATTCAATAGTGAACCCGATCTGAATGTTTTCAGCACACTATTAAGCTCCAAACTGGAAGCAAATAAATGACTCTCATTTTCTTCCAGGAAACATGCCAATATCAGGCCAGGGTCCCAGGTTTGTAATTCTGAGGTCAGAGTTAACATCTCATGGCAGGTGGAGAACTTGTCATTTCAGCTGCCTGGAGTCCCTAGAGGGTGGAGAGGAGAGCCTTTGCTTTTGAGATTTCAGGCTTGTAGCAAGGCTGCTTACTTCATTACCAAATGAATATGCTGAAGCCCTTCAGGAGCCAGGTACACTAAGTTCTGCCCTGAGTTCATCTCCAGATTGCTCCAACAGTTCCGCAACTTGTTTGTTTTCTGTCAGTCTTTCCAGATTTTTCTTTCATAATTACTTTTTTTTCTCTTTGGTCTCATTTCCAAGTTTGGATGTAATTTGACAAAGACTGCAGGCAATTTACATTAATAAAATCCTGGTATTTTCAGGGTTAAATTGAACCCATCACAGCCTTGATCGTTGATGGCTGATGATAACTTCTGTCAACTCTAGGCAAACTCTTAGAATTCTTGGGGGATTACTAAGCAAAAGAGCTTGTAGGCTATGTAAAAGGCTTAACTGAAAATAATCAGCCAGGACAAAGTGATTCCGTTTCTATTGGCTACTCTCCCCACCCCCATACCATTTGACTAGGGCATTTCTCTATTTCTGGGGTAGTCATGGCACCAGGAAGTGCTTTATAAAGGTTCGCTTTATTGTTACGGATTTTTACTGATGAGATGTGTCAACTGGAGCATTTGTACTTTCTTCTTAATTTTAATAAACTAATAGAATGTTTGAGTTGGAGGGGATCATAATTTCTTTCCCACTGCATGCTGAAAGGTGATGAATCAAATTTTGCTTTCACACTTTTAGAGGCAGAAAACACACCCCTTCTGTGGCAGCACTAAAGATCAGAGACATTGCCCATTATATTTCATTCTTAGTATTTCAAAGCTTTGTCGGAGATGCAGTAATGTTAGGTACAGAGAGGGTTATAGATTGCCTGCTCTGAAAACTGAATATCTTGAAAAGAATATATCTTAGTAGGGAAAATATATAATGGTAATTCTATGATTTCTCTATTCCAACACAACCAAAACCTTACATTTTCACATACCTTACAATGGAATGCATCTTATAATTGATGTGTGCATTTAATGTAGATTTGCTTTCTTCCCTGAAAACAGCCTAACATTTGATGGTGATGCTAAAGCATTATAATCACATGTCTTCATTTGCAAGATGCCACCAAATGTAGAAAGATGCCATCAAATGTAGAAAATAAAGCACCTTTACTTTCAGTTCTGCTCATTTGTAGATAACGTGTAATTTTGTATGTATTGGCACCATATTTCTAGAGAAAAATATACGTTGGGCATATTGCTTTCCATCCTCCACTCAAACGATCAGAATTGCCAGTGTAGTAAGAGGTATCATGATAAAGAAAACTCAGGACAGATTTCAGAAAAGAACAGATGAGCATAGAAGCAGGAAGTTAAGAATCTATGAAGAACTGCATCTTATGTGAGACAAGCTCTCTTCTACAGCTCCTAGGTGACATAAATTTGAGCAAGTCACTTAACTTCTCCAAACTTGATTTCATCACCTGTTAAACCACGACAATAAAGCAACTCTCAAAAGATAAAAGTGATTCTCAAAAGGTACAAGGAACATCTTGTGATTTCTTTAAGTTTTAGCTCAACAGCAAAGAGGCATTGCTCAAATCTTTTGAATTTTAATATCTTTTTTTCTTCTCAATTATTATGTTTGGCACAATATTGATGATTAATGTTCCTTCTCAGTTGTCTACCAGTATCATTTTTAGTGTCAAACCTCATATTGCATTAGGTTATGATCTCTAATGCTAGATATAGTGAAAAGGGATTATTTGAAAAGCAGGAGGAATGATGTTTCTTTAAGGACTCCTTCAGTATTTAGAAGAACAAAAGTGCATGAAGGCAGTTCCAAAAGCAATTTGAAATAACTTCAAGGATATATTGCAGACCCAATATTTCCTTCAGAAAGTACACTGCAAGAGTATTTTATTGACCAAACCATAGATTTGTCAATATTTGGCATTGTGATTCTGGGGACATTCGAAAAAGAAAGCTGGGAGTCTTTTGTGTGATGTCAAATGTTTTCACTTCTCTGTTCCCATATTCATCTAAGTCATGATTTCTGCTTTAATTCATCTCAGTCAATCAGGGATTATTGACATGCATATGAAATCATATTTAATACTTGTTACCACTGCAGTTCCTTAGAAAAACTGGGGAGCGTAGTACATCTAAATGGCTAACATATTTCTCCAGATATTTATCATATTTTCTATTTCACAGTACCATTCAGATCTTTATCTTTTTCTTGAATAATCATAATAGTCTATTCAAGTCAAACCTGACAGTAGTCTACATGGTATAGGCATGTATCAAGTTGTTATTTACCAATCAGGTCAAGATTTAGAGAAGAGTATAGAGACCCTACAGTGTGTAGAGAAATCATAAATTACACTTCTGATGAGTGCTTTGTCCAGGTTTTTCATATTTCATGGGCCCACAAAAGATTTTCTAACTTTCATTCAATATAGGAACTCATAAGCAGTGGCACACTGAAAACATATCTGGTCACTGTTGACAGAATATTCCTGTGAAAGACAAACTGGAGTCCAGTTTGCAGAGTACAGCATATTATTTGGGACATCATAGTTTTTCTGCAGCAAAGGAAGTCACAACAGAAG
>JAQZBX010042852.1:0-21866 GCA_029593785.1 Cabassous unicinctus
AAGTCCATAAATGCTCTTGTATTACAATTAGCCCAGTGCTTGCTGGACCAAACACCTGGACACAATTACCTGCCAACTTGACACATTAGCCTAACCATCACAGACTGTTTTGTTCTGTTAACATGGACTCGATAGGTTTGTCAAAAACCAGTTGACTGTATAGGTGAGGGTTTATTTCTGGGTTCTCAATTCTATTCCACTCATCAATGTGTCTATCTTTATGCCAGTACCATGCTGTTTTGACCACAGTAGCTTTGTAATATGGTTCAAGGTCAAACTGAAATTCCTCCCACATCACTCTTCTTTTTTAGAATGCTTTTGGCTATTTGGGTGCACTTATCCTTCCAAATGAATTTGGTAATTGTCTTCTCTAATTCTGTAAAGTAAGCTGTTAGGATTTTGATTGGTATTGCATTGAATCAATACATCAGTTTGGGTAAGATTGACATCTTCACGATATTTATTCTTCCAATCCATGAACACGGAATGTCTTTCCATTTGTTTAGGTCTTTTAAAATTTCTTTTAGCATTGTGTTGTAGTTTTCTGCATATAGGTCCTGTGCTTGTTTGGTTAAATTAACTCAGGTATTTGAGTCTTTTTGTTGCTATTGAAAATGGAATTTTCCCCCTGATTTCCTCCTCAGATTGTTCAGTACTAGTGTACAAAAATATTACTGATTTTTGCATGTTGATCTTGTATCCTGCCACTTTGCTGAATTCATTCATTAGCTCAAGTAGCTTTGTCGTGGATACTTCAGAATTTTCTAAGTACAGGATCATGTCATCCGCAAACAGAGAGAGTTTTACTTCCTCTTTTCCTGTTTGGATGCCTTTAATTTTTTTTCTTGTCTAATTGCCCTAGATAGAAATTCTAGTACGATATTGAATAACAGTTGTGACAGTGGGCATCCTTGTCTTGTTCCCAATCTTAGAGGGAAAGCTTTCAACCCATTGAGTATGATGTTGGCTGTGGAATTTTCATATATGCCTTTTGTCATATTGAGGAATTTTCCTTCTATTCCTATCTTTTGAAGAGTTTTTTTTAATCAAAAAAGGATGCTGGATTTTTTTGAATGCCTTTTTTTTTGCATCAATTGAGATGATCATGTGATTTTTTTCCTTCAATTTTTTAATTTTTTGATTTTCTTATGTTGAACCAGCCTTGCATACCAGGAATAAATTCCACTTGGTCGTGACGTATAAGTCTTTTGATATGCTATTGGGTTTGATTTGCAAGTATTTTGTTGAGCATTTTTGCATCTATGTTCATTAGAGAGATTGACCTGTAATTTTCTTTTCTTGTGGAATCTTTATCTGGCTTTGGTATTAGGGTGATGTTGGCTTCATAAAATGTGATAGGTAATTTTCCCTCCTCTTCAATTTTTTGGAAGTGTTTAAACAGGATTGGTGTTAATTCTTTTTGAAATGCTTGGTGGAATTCACCTGTGAAGCCATCTGGTCCTGGATTTTTCTTTGCTGGGAGATTTTTGATGATTGATTCAATCTCCTTAACTGTGATTGGCTTGTTAAGTTCTTGTATTTCTTGTAGCGTCAGTGTAGGATGGATGTGCATTTCTAGGAATTTGTCCATTTCATCTAGGTTGTCTGGTTTGTTGGCATATAGTTTCTCATAATATCCTCTGACGATTCTTTTTATTTCTGTGGAGTCATTTGTAACTTCCCCCCTTTGATTTCTGATTGTTATTTATTTGCAACTTCTCTCTTTTTTTCTTTGTTAGTCTAGCTAAGGGTTTGTCAATTTTATTGATCTTCTCAAGGAACCAGCTTTTGGTTTTGTTGATTTCTCTCTTGTTTTTTTGTTCTCCTTTTCATTTATTTCTCCTCTAACCTTTATTATTTCTTTCCTTCTGCTTGCTTGGAATTGGTTTGCTATTCTTTTTCTAGTTTCTCTAGTTCAGTTAAATCTTTGAATTTATCTCTTCTTTTTTAATATAGGCGTTTAGGGCTATAAATTTCCCCTCTCAAGACTCCTTCTCTGTATCCCATAAGTTTTGATACATTGTGTTCTTGTTTTCATTTGTCTCAATATATTTACTGATTTCACTTGCAATTTCTTCTTTGACCCACTGATTATTTAGGAGTGTGTTTTTCAGCCTCCACACATTTGTGAATTTACTTTTTTCCTGTCTATTATTGATTTCCAGTTTCATTCTATTATGATCTGAGAAGATACTTTGTATAATTTCAGTCTTTTCATATTTATTGAGAGCTGCATTGTGACCTAACATGTGGTCTATCCTGGAGAAAGATCCATGAGCACTAGAGAAGAAAGTATAACCCGCTGAGTTTGGATGCAGTGTTCTGTATATGTTAGTTAGGTCTAACTTGTTTATCATATTGTTCAAGTTCTGTTTCCTTGTTGATCTTCTGTCTGGTTGCTCTATCTATAATGTTAGTGGGGTGTTGAAGTCTCCAACGATTATTGTAGAAATGTCTATTTCTCCCTTCAGTTTTGCCAGAGTTTGTCTCATGTATTTTGGGGCACCCTGGTTAGGTGTGTAGATATTTATGACTGTTATATCTTCCTGGTGGATTGTCCCTTTTATTCATATATAATGGCCTACTGTATCTCATAACTTTTTTGCATTTAAAGTCTGTTTTGTCTGATATTAGTATAGCTACCCCTGCTCTTTTCTGGTTACTATTTGTGTGGAGTATCTTTTCCCAACCTTTTGCTTTCAGCCGGTTTGTATCCCTGGGTCTAAGGTGAGTTTCTTGTAAGCAGCATATGGAAGGCTGATGTTTTTTTATCCATTTTACCAGCCTGTATCTTTTTTTTTTTTAAAGACCTATCCATTTTATTTTATTTATCCCCCCCTTGCTGCCTGCGCAGCCGCGTCCACTCGCTGCGCGTCCTCTCCGCGTCTGCCCATCTCCCCCCCGCCGTGAGGCCCTGCCGCATCAGCCCACGGCACCGCGGGAGCCCGCCTGCCCCCACAAGGAGGCCCCGGGAAGCGAACCCGGGGCCTCTCATATGGCAAACGGGGGCTCTATCCACTGCGCCACACCCGCCCCCTGCCGCGAGGTTGCTGCATCAGCCCACCGCACCGCCCAGGCCAGCGCACCCCCACAAGGAGGCCCCGGGACGCGAACCCGGGCCCCCCACGTGGCAAACGGGGCCTCCATCCACCGAGCCACACCCGCCTCCCAGCCTGTATCTTTTGATTGGGGAGTTTAATCCATTCACATTCAGTGATATTACTGTAAATGCATTATTTACTTCCTCCATTTTATTCTTTGGTTTTCATATGTCACCATATTTTTGTCTGTCTTTTTACTCTTTTGGTTATCCTTTCTGCTATTCTTTCTTCTATACTCTCCTCCAAGCCTCTCTCTCCTGTCTTTTTCTTTCAGGTTCTAAGGCTTCCTTTAATATTTACTGCAGAGGTGGATTCTTTTTTTTGCAAACGCTCTTAGTTTCTGTTTGTTTGTGAGTATTTTATACTCGCCTTCATATTTGAAGGACAGTTTTGCTGGATAAAGAATTCTCGGCTGGCAGTTTTTCTCTTTCAGTTTCCTAATTGTATCATACCACCCTTTTCTCGCCTCCATGGTTTCTGAAGAGAAATCTGCACTGAATCTTACTGCACGACCCTTGTATGTGATGGTTTGCTCTTTCTTGCTGCTCTGAGAATTTTCTCTTTATCTTTACTTTTGACATTCTGAGTAGTATGTGTCTTGGAGTAGGTCTATTTGGATTTACTTTGATTGGGTATGATGCGCTGCTTGGACACGTAAGCTCATTTCTTCCTTGAGAGTTGGGAAATTTTCAGCTATTATTTCCTTAAATACTCTTTCTGCCCCCTTTCCCTTCTCTTCTCCTTCTGGAAGTCCCATGGCATGTATGTTGTTGCATTTCGTGTTGTCATTCAACTCTCTGGACCCCTGCTCAATTTTTTCCATTATTTTCCTTCTCCAATTATATCTGTTCTGCTTTCGATATCACTTATTCATCTGTCATTTCGAGTCTGCTGTTGTATGCCTCAAATGTGTTTTTGATCTCACCTATTGTGTCTTTCATTCCCATGAGCTCTGTTACTTTTCTGTTACTTTTCAAATTTTAAAATCTTCTTTGTGTTTGCTCAATGTCTTCTTGATGTCATTTATGTCTTTAACTGTATTGCCTTTCAACTCATTAATTTGATTTTGGGAATTTGTGCGCATCTTTTTTTTTAGTTCTCTCAATTTCTGCATCTCTTCTGGGACTTTGATGTAATCTTTTTATTGGGCCATGTCTTCTATATTCTTAGTATGGCTCATAATTTTTTGTTGATATCTAGGCATCTGATTAGGATGTAGTTTGCTCAGATGCTCAGTCTCTTTCTCTTTTGTAGGGATTTGGTGGCAGGAGGCTGTGGGTTACCACTGCCCTTTGATTTGTGGCTCATCCTGGATTGTTAGGGTTGTCCTGCTCCTTGCTCAAAACTCGGCACTGGACCCAGTAATTGGTTGTAGAGTTGCTTTCTTTTTCCGGCCTCTCCTACTTATTTTTAATGTTCTTGCCTGTACTTCCTAGATCTATCAGGAGATGGCGCCCTTCACAGCTCTCAGTTCAATGCCTGGTGGGAGTGTATTTCTTGCAACACAGACCAGATCAATGTGGTAGAGCTTCCTGTCTGGAGGCTAGGAGCCTTGTAATTAAAACTTTCTCTGAGACAGTTCTCCAGCCTTCTCTGGAGTCCCCTCCCTTTTCTGGCTAGGAAATATTTCCACTCCCCTCTGAGTCCTCAACAATCAGTCCCTGTTAGTAGAGGAGGAGATTGGGGGGGTTGTATATCTTTAGCCCCTTGCAGGCTCCAAGCCAAGGCAAACAATGGCGCAGCCCCACCCGGCCTGGAAGTGCTTTTGGGACACAGCAGACCAAATTTGTGAGTCAAAAGCTGAGTCAACCTTAGGCTGTGTCCCTTTCTCTTCCCTTTTCTGGGGTGTTCTTAACAATTAGTCCCAGGTAGAAGAGGGGATTGCAAGGGTCGGATTTCTCCAGTCGTTGGCCAGCTCCCAGGGCAAACCACTGTGTGGTCTCACCTGGCCTGGAAGGGCTTCTGGGACACAGCAGACCAAATTTGTGTGTCAGAAACTGAGTCAGCCTTAGGCTGTGTCCCTCTCTCTCCCCTTTCCTGGGGTGGTAGATCCCTGGAGCCCCCTTTGCCTGTAGTTGCAGGCCCAGAGGCCCGAGAATTCTACAGTGTCTCTAGTATGGGGGAGGGTGCCGGCAACAGCAGCTGCTGGTTTCAACTCACGGTTCTGTCGTCGCGATTTCCCTCCTTTAACCCCCTCTCCTCTGGGTGGTGTCCAGCCTTCACCTGCTGTCCTAAACCCTAGCAGATCTTTTTCGGGGTTGTTTCAGCCTGTCCTCTAGCTATTTTTCTGGAGGAGAAGAGATTCCCGTATCTTACTAGTCTACCATCTTCCTGGAAGTCGCTTTCAGGCTTCTTGAGGCTTAAGGTGGAAGGTCCCCCACTCCCCAGTCCTTGAAGATAACAGGACTCTGGTGGCTGCTGGACTGGAAGAGTTGATGCCCATCCCTTAGGGACAAGGATTCCCACCACACAGCGATTTCCTCACAGGTCATGGGGTCCTTCTGGGCTCTTGCCCAGAGTAGGTAAACTGGAGTCCATACCTGGATAATCCTGAGAGAAAGCAGGGCTCAGTTGAAGGACAGGAGACAGGGGTGTCTCAAATTTGCCTTTCCCCAAGCCTTGGGAGGGGAGGGGGCAGAAGTTGCCATGACTACAAACGGGAGAATAGAGTGGTTATCATTCCAGAGGTGAGCAAGTACACCCAAGAGTGAGGCCAGTCTTGAAATAACAGTAAGCAAGGACAAACTCAGTTTAGAATTGCCATTAGAGTGGTAGGTCTAGGGGAGAAGCTAGTCTTGAAATAACCGTAATCACAGGTAAGCTCAGTCTATAATTACCGTTACTACAGTAAGCATGCACAAGGGTGAGGCTAGATCTGAAGTCACCATAAACAAAGGTAAATTAGTCTAAGATTGCCATCACAACAGTAGGTCTAGGCTAAATCCACCCAGTCACACAATTTCACCTTTCGCTGCTTTATAATATAAAGGCCTCTATATAATGTTCTTAACTCTTAGTTACAGTTTCTAGTAAGTTTTCACTTTAAAAACAAATTGGGCGCAATTTAAGCAAACTAAAGCAACCAAAACTATTTCATTAGTAACATTAACATTGCTAAGTTCTTCTGCTTTTCCAGCAGTTGAACTAATTCCACTTGTGATTTCTTTTATACGTCAAATCCAATTGCAAGGTAGTACTAACGTTTAAAGACTCATTTTTAGGTTACCTTGTAACAGGCGAACCCCAAATCTGATTTATGAGTTCCTAGGCACAAGCAGACTGACACAGATTAGAAGAGAAGAGAGAATTTTACACGCCAACTTAGCATAGGAAAAGACAATGACAGAAGCCATTCTCCAGGAACTTTTTAACCTTAATTGATGGCTTATGAGGAGGTTTGCTCTTCTACAGGGGAGAGGTTTAGTAAGAGACCTCGATCTTGAGTCCCCATTCACTCCCCTTATTAGGCACAACCAAGGCTAGAGAGGGCCAGGGTGGCAGGCTAGGACCAAGTAATTGGCTCCCATGTTAATTAAGAAATTAAGACTCTCACCTGCCACATCAGGGTCACCCCAGGCCTCCTGGTTGGTGGTTCACGCTGGCTTCAGCCCCCCCCTGTCCTCCCCTGGGGCAAGGCCCTCGGCTGTCCGCATGGTGAGGCAGCTTGGGGCCAGGATCCTGCTGACGTGGAGCCTGGATTCAGGTAACCCGGAGGTGCCGGTGCCTTTAACAGTGGCCGTGAACAGGTGAGCCTGCTTCTGGGCCCTATGCCTGCCCACTCCTCGCCTGCTGCTCCTCAGAGGCTTGGTCTCAATTGTTGAAAACTTAGAAGGCTGTTTCTAAAAGGGAGTTAATGGAAGTTTGGGACCCCAGGGAAAGTTTCTGCAGCTTTCTACGGATATCTGAGGCAGACTGGCTAATAAGGCGAGTTCCTAGGAGGATCTGTCCTTCTCTAGAGTTAGGATCTACCAGAGGGAATTTTTATTGCCTCCACCAGTTTTCCTTGAAATAACGCTGGGGAACGTTAGCTGAGAAATTTCCCTGAGCTTATTACAATTGACCAGTTTGGTGGTGCATTTCCTCATCCCTTTAAGGAGACATGGCCACGTGGGCTCTGGCCCTCAGATCTGCCTGTCCTTCTCTCTTACACAGGTTTAACTGGAATTCAGGGTCCCAGACAGAGGCCATCCTGGCGGTGTGGCACGTGGTGTGGCAGGAAAAGATTAGCCTCTTCCTTTTTAGACATTAGTAGGCAGGTTGTCCCAATTCCTGAGAAGACACCCCAATGGCGAGTCTGCTGGAATGCTAGAGAAGCTGCACCCATTGTTTTGGGAGAAATGGAAAAAAAGTCTGCAGCCGACCCGGCATCCCAGATCCCGGCCTGAACTTTTAGCGTCCAAACCGAAGCGCCCAAGCCACTTCAGGCCTGGGGGACGTTCGGAGTGGCTGCTCTGGTTCCCGGTGTCCTGGGAATCGCAGCGCCCGTGCCCTGGAAGGTGGTTTATTTTCAAAGCAATTCTAGCACCTGATTTGGTTTCATAGGGCCTTCATTGATCCATTACCAGGCATTTATTCCCATCTTCCTGGAGGAGGAGTGTGCTGTAGTGAAAAAAGATGACTGGCTTGAGAAGCAGATGTGTACTCAGAACCTGACTCTGCTGTTGCTTAGCTCTGGGGCCCAGCCATTTACACTCTTTGGGCTTTGTTGTCTCCTCTAAGAAAGAGTTGAAGTAGAGATGGTTTACAAGAGCCCTTTCAGATCTAACATTCTATTATTAATGGAAATCATGAGTTTTACTTGGTTCTGCAATTGCATATACCATATATAGTTTATATTTTGTAATACATATATGTAGTATACACATGTACATGTCCCTGTGTTCATGTCAACATGTGTTGGCATGGAATTACCAATTTTGTGCACTCTGATGCAAAGCTCCACCTTGTTTGGCCCTGTTTTAGTTTCTAAGGCTGCTCAAACAAATACCATGGAATTAGTTGCGTTAAACAATAAGAACTTATTTGCTCATGTTTTGAGTCTGGGAAAAAGTCCAAATCAAGGTGTCATCAAGGTGATGCTTTCTTTCCAAATGGCATTCTGGGGCTGGCACGTGGCAGTGTGCATGGTGGCCTCTCCTGGCCTCTTGTTCTCTTCCAGGTTTCATGGAATTTCAGCTTTTTGCTTCTCTGAATTTCATTCCATTTGTAAAGGACTCCAGTAAGAGGATTAAGACCCATCCTGATTGGGCTGGGGAACCTAATCAAAAGGTCCTACTTACAATCATTCACACTCACAGGAATGGATTAAAGAACATACAGCTTCTGGGGTACATACAGCTTCAAATCAAAATAGCCCCTTTTTAAGCTTGAAAACATAAAGGCAGAGGAATCTTGGGTAGGAAATCCAGAAGTTATGTTAAAGGAAGGTTTGTAGAAGATTATTTTGTATAATTGGAGATCTACCCAGCAGCTAGGAAATATTTGTTAGCTTTTTGAGATTAACTGGGATGATTCTGGACTGTTTGGATAAGAGAGAAATCCTGTCAAAGCCAACACATTTCAGCGGGTGCTCCCTGTGTATCCAGAGATACAGATACTGCCTGCAGTATCTTGGAGCCTGGAGGGCATGGGAGATTCTCCAGTGTCTGTTCTGCAGGCCCAGTGATCATCCTGAGGTTGGGAACCAGTTTTAGTCCCTGAGTGCTTCTGGGCATAAGCATCTACAGCTGTATTTGGCTCATGGAAGTATAAATAGTCCCTTTAGAACGCAGTGTGGGGCTATTGAAAACAATTACAGGGAATCTTAAGATCTGAGGTCAGGAGTCCTAAAAGTTATCAGGATATGCTGGGTAGTGTTTCTTTGTAATTTCTTTGTAATTTTCCAACTTTGCTTTGAGTATACAGTACCTAAGATGGGGGGAAACCAAACCAGGGGACCACTTACTAATAGCCCTGTGGCCAGGCACCGCGTCACTGCCGCCCTTAAAACACCCCGGAGGGGGAAGTGATCTGTGGCGTCAGGAAGCTTGAGGTAGGAAGGGCCAGTAAGCCGGGGAGAACTCGGGTCTCTCTGACCCCAGCCTGGGGTCTTCATCGACTAAGGTGCCATTTGTGATGTGATGGCGCCTCAAGCCGAGCTCGACTCCCCTGCTGACTGCGGCGTTTTCTGCCAGTGCAGGGCGGCTGCCTTGAGACCCGGGTTAGGGGCCTCCGCGGCCTCCCACACTGCTTTCGTCCTGCCCCGTGTCGGCCGTCCTTTGTCTGCCAGAGGTGGCTCTGCTGCGTGCCGCCCCGTCAGAGTGCGCTGTGCTGGGTAGAGTAAGCTGCAGCCCGCGTATGCTGCAGGTTTTCAGCTTTATTCCTCCCAGCGCTGTTTTCACTTAAAACAGCTACATTACAAAGACTACGAGCCTTTAAATTTACTCCTAAAAGGGAGTGGAAACATTTTCTAATGAGACATTTTGGATCCTGCGAGTGTAACAAAAGCAGATTTACTAGTTACTGTGGGGTCATTTGAGATCATTTATATGCTTTTTTAGTCATAAAATGTTAACACTGCAGAGCTGGGAAATAGCGATGACCAAAATTCCCAGCATAAGATTGAATGTAGGGCCAGGTCCTAACTGTGTAGTAGAAACTGTACTTGATGAGTGCTGTTGTGTGTCGCCGGAAGAGTTGTTTACTGGCAATGTCAAACCACGACCTCTCTAGGTTGTCTGGCAGGGAGCAGAGGGTTAATGTGTTTCAATAGGTTTTTAGTAACACTCGTTTGCCCCTTACTTCCATTGGCATTATTTTATTTCATTTATTCCCCTCAGCAGCCCAATGAGGTGTTGGCTTCCCACTTTACCATGGTGGGAGGTGACGTGCCCACAGTCACAAGCAGGGAGTCTGGCCCGCCCTGGCCTCGCTGATTGCAAGCGAAGCCCTGTGCCCCTAGCAGCACCCTGTGCACCCCTAGGTTCCCTGTCAGCTCCCCTGGCTCCCGCAGTGGTTCCTGAGGTTCAGATCGCCAAGTGCGGGGTTGCTCTGTCAGCTTACTTTGCTTCCGGGCATTAGTGCTCTAGGGGGCATTTTTGGGTCCTCTCTTCCTCTTCCTGCCCCCTTTCCCATCAGTCAATATATCCAGAAGTCGCAGGGCTCTTGTTTCAAACCACGTGTCGTGTTCAGCTGCTTCTGCCAACGCTGGTCTTTTCTTAGACTGGCACCTCCTCACTGGACTTCCTGCTGCCATTCGTGCCCATCTGTGATGCACTCTTCATACAGCAGCCTGAGCCGTCCTTTCAAGATGTGAACTGAGATCCTGGCCTGATTTACTGAAACCCTGGGTCACTTCGCACTGCCCGTGGAATCAGCATGCCTGTGCCACGGCGCCTGCCAGCCCGCGGCTCTCCACGCACGATGGCTTGGCCCCTCTGCCCTGCCCTGCTTGTGTTGGAGTTTGGGCCTTCGCTCTGGCCCTCTGCCAGGATGCCACGCCCCTAACGACTGCTTGGCTGCCTCTTCTTCAGCTGCAAGGCTCAGCCGAGATGGGCTCTTGCGATAATTCGCTCTACGATTTATTTTATCTAACAATCGGACGTATATTCTAAAAAAATAAGTTGTTTGTTGTTTAAACTTCATTCAAAGATCTGGCATACAACTTTGATCGGCTTCTAGAAACGAAATCAATTGATAATGCCCTCTTTGTTACCAGTAGACGGCACTCTTGGTCACGTTTACTACTGGTAACAACAAGATTTTCAGATTTTAAGGAAGCAGTTGTTTTCCAGTTTAACAGAGCCACTAAACAGTATATCCTATTGTGAGGATAATTTATCTTAGAAATAGTTGTCTAGAATATTGAGCATAACAGTATTTCATATTTAACTATATGCAAGTTTTGTTTGACCAGAGAGCTCAGCCTTGAATGGCGTGTAGCTGTGTTATTCCTGCCATTGCTCTCCTCTTTCATGGGGTGAATACCCTAAGTAGCAGGAATTAAGGGCAGGCCAGGGAAGAAGAAAAGGAAGAAGCAGGAGGAGGAATGATCAAACCAGAAAAGCAGAGCCCTGAGCTGGAAGAGCTGATGGAAAGGGGTAACTGAGAAGGGCTTGCCGTGAGGTGATGCTTGCTGTTTACCAGCTTCCCACAACACTGTTCTTATGTTGTCTGTGCCACTGCAGGAACCTGGTAAAAATCTCAACATAGGGAAGCTGTCTAGCTTCCACCTGGTGTGTATAGCACCTGGACCAAAATATGCCAGCCAGCCAGCCAGCCAGCCATACACTTAATGACTCCTAAAACCTCACGGACTTCCGGAGTAAGTTTCGCCTGCTTCTTTCCCTGACTAAAACACCATTTTTGGTTTAGCACATTTAAAGGAGAGAATTACGTTTAGTAGTCTTGCATGAAGTGAAAAAGACTTCACACATCTTTATTTACATGAGAAGAAAATTGCAAATAGCATGTTTATCCACAATGATGCTGCATCATACTATGGCAAGAAGTGGCTCTTTCATCTAAAGACAGAGTTATGCAGCAGTGGGCTTTCTGCTATAATTTGGTTATACCTGGATAAATTACCACCTGGTTTATTTACTTTTATTTACTTCCTATCTCCACCCACTAGAATGTGGCTTCCTAAGAAGGCCTTTATTTTGTTCATCTGTATCCCCAATGCCTAGGCCAGTGCCTGCCACATAATGGGCTCTTAAATATTTACTGAATGAGGGACTAAATTAATGAATATGAAGTTGGAACATAAACACACTTAGCCTGAATCTTATTCTAATATTAAATTTATTACAATTAGCTTATATAGCACATTTCATCAAAAGAGCTTAGAAATAAAAAGTATTCAACTATATTTTCATTTCTTCTCAAGGTCATTAAGTAGGGAAGAACAGATACGGCAATATAACATGTTAACAGTGGCTATTTTAGACAAAGAAATATTTTTAAATTGGCATAGGAAATGGAATGGTAAGAACCAAAAAATAAGTCATCTGATTCTAACCAGCGCTGTTCCTGATAAGCCTGTGGTTTTTAAAATTTGGATTGTTGGGGAACCTTCCTTTGTCTTTTTTAAGCTTTTTATTGAGGCATAACATACAAGCAGTGAAGACACAGATTCTAAGAGGACAGCTCAGTGAGTTTCCACAAAGTGAATATACTGTGGGATCAGCACCCAGATCAAGAAACTGCGTCATCACTACCAGCTGCCCAGGGATACCTGCTAACTTGATTTCTAATGTCCTCGAGCCATTTTGCCTGTTTTTGAAATTTATATGTATGGCGTCATGCAATATGTGTTCTTTTGAGTCTGGGTTCTCTCATTCAACATGGTACTTGTGAAATTCATGTGTGTTATTGTGTGTCGTTGTAGTTAGTTCATTCTCATTGGTGCATAGTATATGCTATGTGTGACTGCAACACACTTGGCTTTTATTCACTCTGCTAATGGTCATTTGGACTTTGGCCATTATAAATAGTCTGATTATGGTCTGTGTTGGTTTTAAATATCTGGAAACCTTAAGCTTTTTATATTTGGGAACCTCAGGAAATTTGTCTGCCCCTTGCATTTTATCTAACAAGAAATATTAATGACTTAGATGGTTATCTTTGGGTGGATTACAATTATTAGGCAGTTATAAAATCTTTACTCTTCTATAATAGTATAAGATTAGTCACATGCACTTAGAGATTTTGGGAACTAATAGAAAGCATGACTGTTGGGCAGCACCAGTAAATATATACCTGGGTGCTTTGGAGATCAGGCCAATCGGTTTTGTCAGGACGAAGCTAGGCCCCTTGTGGCCTTGCTGTTAGGTCGTCTTGTAACAGGAGCAACGGAAATCCAAACTCTGCTTTGTTAGCCCCTGAAATAGTCAGATGTTGCCCCACTTTCACTTCACACGATTTTAACTCTCAGCTTTACGTTTGCCCAGGAGGCACCATGGCCTGGGCTGCTGTCGTGGCTCCTGGGCTGCTTCGAGGCTCTGTGGGAGGCTTCCGTCCTGGGGCCGCCTCGCTGAGACCGACGCCTGGGGCTTTGCACCACCTCACCCTCACCAGGTGAGTACACAGCTTTCCTTGTCATTTGAGGTTGGTCTTCAGACCTGCTGCTCATAGTCCTGGGGGGCACATCAAGCTCTCGAAGGTGCTAACACCTTGGCTTAAATTTACATGCTGCTCGTTGGATGTGCAAATTTTACATTGGCCATTTTTGAGGATTCATAATGTTATAATGTATTCTGGCTAGCTGTAATATTACAGGGAAAACGAATTATTTTTGTGAGGCCTATGGTTAATAACCTAATTTTACTTTCTGTTAAAGCATAATGAAATCCCAAAGGAAAACTGATCATTTGGAGAGAACTGCAAATGTCATTCGACAGGAGGTCAGTATCTTTGGGCTGTGGGAGGATTTTCCACTTTGGACAGTTTGCGCATGGCTATGTCTGGCTTATGGATATAAGGTGTTAGGTTAGTTTGGTCTCTTTGAAGGACAGTCAGAGAAGGTTTATTATTTTTCTGTCCAGAAATTTTCCAAACAAGATATGGTACTGATTTGAAAAGATGACCGAGAAGGACTTAAATTTTTCCCTTTGAATTTGGAATGAATGGATTAATTTTTGATGAATGTAGCAGCAATTGAGAGCCATCCTTTAGGGCTATATTTTAGCACTGTAGCTCCTTTTAGAGCCAGTATTTTATGACCGGCTTAACCTTTTCTACCTGTTTTTTGACACCATGTCTCAAAGTCCTGTTCTCATTCCTACCTTAGAACAACTTGTTTCGTCAGGGGAGAGAGCACTAACATCTGAGAAAGGACAAGCTCTCATTCCCCTTCTCAAGTGCAGATTTTTTCCCACCATATTCAGACTATAAAAAGCCAGTCTGCTGCCTGAAGTGGTGTCAAGGGCTGGGAGACAAAGGACCCTCCCCCTTTACATCAGTGAGTAACCCCATTTTCACTTTAAAACATAAATTGGTCATTTGTTTTGCTTTTTTGAGTGTTTCTCACATATTGGGGTATATTTAACTTAGTGTTGTAAGTATATTTAAATTGACAGTAGGAAAAGACTATGTATATTTTATAAAGAAGGGTTGTACACTTCCACAAACATGGTTAGAAACTATATATTGTGGCAGTAGTTTAATTTTTAGTATTAACGGAAAGGTGCACCTGAATGTAAAGACATTTTATTTCAGGCCCCACTTTTCACACTAATTCTACTTTCAGAAAATTGCTTTAAGACCAAGGGTGGTATGCTTGTTAATTCAGCTTAAAGTCAGTTAAGTCAGTGGTTTTTTTCCCCAAAGTCTTTGTAAAATTAGTTGAGCATAGGAGCTTTATGGAACTGTGAGGGAAATATACCTTACCATTGATGATAAATTTAAAAATACTTTATTTTGGTTCATTCAATGTGCAAAAATGCTGACTATGTAAATGTGAGACTTATTAGAGTTTCTCTCTCAGAAATGAAGACCTTGCCAGTTGTGAAGAACAAGCAGTTTATTTCACATGCTTGATGACAGGAGCAGGGTTGGCAAACTTTCTGTAAAGGACCAGATCATAAATATTTTAGGCTGTATGGGCCATGTGGCCTCAGTGGCAACTATAGTCGTCCCATTATTCACAGCAGCTTGTTTTATAAAGCCACTGCAAACGCTAAGTTAGCAAATACTGAACTATTGCTCCCAGGGGGAATACAGGGTTAGGTTCCTGCGAGCTTTTGGTCACATTTTCACCAACCATATCAATACATAATCTTGTATACGTGTTTCTTCTTAAGAACATCATATTTAATATATAGTTGATTCATTAACACTGAACTCATGCCTGAATTTGCTTTGTCAGAATCTGATTGTCAAAGAGCCTTTTAGGGATTTTCCAGACTGAGTAGTGCCTGGCACTCCCAGGGTCATTGTATTATCATCTCCAACAAAGGGAGCGTAGCAGGGAGAAACTTCAGGCACCTGTGACTTAGAGGTGGCTGCCACGGCCTCCTGGAGAACCCCCAGGGAGGTGCACTCTGATGGCCCTGGAAGCCGGCCTCTGGTCTTTGGCATGCACAGAGCCAATTGAGGTACATAACTGGGAAGGTTCCCCTGTTCCAGGCTCTGGGGTACAGCAGTGCATGAGGCAGGCAAGGCCCCTCCTGTACTCCTGTATATGACGCTTTGTTCTGGTGTGGATAAACAAGAGAATGCCAGATGTGATATACACAGTGAAGGACATACAGTAGTGCAGTGGGAGGCAAGAGTAGGTGTGCAGCATTTGAGCTGAGACTTGAATAAGGAAAAGAGCCAGCCCTGTGCACAGCATTCTTGCCAGAGGCATTGGCAAGAGCAAAGGCTTTGAGGCAGGAGGAAGCTTGGCGTGTTCACTGGAGAGTGGTAGGATGAGAGAGAGGCAGAGGTCAGGTTGGGTAAATCACTGTAGGCTTGGATTTTATTCTAAGGATGATGGAAGGTTTTTAAGCTGGGAGGTTACATGTGATTTACATTTTAAATGGGTCATCTATTTGCTTGGTAGAGTAAAGGCTTTTGTTGTGCTTTGATACCAGGTTGGGGGCCATTGATGTAGTCCTAGGAGAGATGATGATGGCTTAGAGAAAGGTGGTAGTAGTGGGGATGGACAGCAGTGGATGGATAGGGACCAAGGCAGGGCAGATGGGATTCATAGGTAGCTTAGACAGTGGGGGGAAGGGGTTAGAGAGAGAAAGAGAGGAAACTTGGGATTTGAACAATCTGGGTAGAAGATCATGGTGGCACATGTTTGCTAAGATGGGGGAAGAACAAATTTGGAGAAGGGGAAATAAAGAGCTGGATTTTGGAATAATCTGGGGGGTGGGGAAATGGGTGGAGTTACAGATGAAACAGAATTAGCCATGTGTTAATGACTGTTCAGTCTGGGTGATGGCTGCCTGGTGGGGGAGTTCATTATATTCTTTTGCTACTTTTGTTTATGTTTGATATTTTCCATAATAAAAATACTGAAGACAATTTGGAAGAAAAAAGTTTGTGTTAGATGTATTAAGTTTGGGATGCTTATTTGATGTCCAAATGGAATTCAGTTAAGCAGTTGGATATGTGAGTGTTCACTGCTGTAAATAAAAATATTAAGCCATATAGTGAGTAGGAGAAGAGGATGCAGGACTCAGCCCTTTATATATATGTGTATGTCAACATGTAAAGGTCAAGCAGAAGAGGAAGGGCTGCAAAGGAGATGGAGAGGAGTGGCCCTCAAGGCCATAGAGAAGTCAGCAGAGTGTGTCATGGAAGCCAGGAGAAAGTGATTTCAAACAGGAGGGACTTCCAGGAAGAAGGCAGACTAGA
This sequence comes from Cabassous unicinctus, assembly GCA_029593785.1. NCBI lineage: Eukaryota > Metazoa > Chordata > Mammalia > Cingulata > Chlamyphoridae > Cabassous > Cabassous unicinctus. The sequence continues at coordinate 16,428 of JAQZBX010042852.1, forward strand.
AAGACACGGGATTCTCTTCTCCAGAAAAATAGCTGGAGGGCAGGCTGAAATAGCCTGGGAAAAGATCCTCTAGGGTTTAGGACACCAGGCGAAGGCTGGACACTGCCCAGAGGAGAGAGGGACAGAGGAGGGGAATCACGATGACAGAACTGTGAGTTGAAACCAGTGGCTGCTGCTGCCAGCACCCTCCTCCATACTAAAGACTTTAGAATTCTCAGACCTGTGGGCATGCGACTATAGACAAAAGGGGCTCCAGGGATCCACCACCCCAAGAAAGAGGAGAAAGAGGGACACAGCCTAAGGGGAACTCAGCTTCTGACCCACAAATTTGGCCTACTGTGTCCCACCAGCTATTCCAGGCCAGGTGAGGCTGCGCCATTGTTTGCCTTAGGAGCCTGCAAGGGACTAAAGATATTCAACTCTCCCAATCTCCTATACTAACCGGCACTGATTGTTGAGGACTCAAGGGGAGTGGAATTATTTCCTACCTAGGAAAAGGGAGGGTGCTGCCAGAGAAAGTTGGAGAACTATCTCTGAAAACGTTTGAATTACCAGGCTCTTAGCCTCCAGGCAGGAAGCTCTATCGCATTGATCTGGTCTGTGTTGCAACAAATACACTCTACTAGGCCTTGAACTGGAAGGGCTGTCAAAGATCACCATCTGCTGGCAGTCCTAGGAAGTGCTTGTGAGAAAATTAAGTAAGAGAGGCTTTTACCAGCCTTTATAGCCTCCCTCCCCAAGGCCCTGGGAGGCAGGTCTGCAATCAATTACTGGGTCCAGAGCCCAGTTTTGAGCATCTAGCAGGGTAACAATCCAGGTCAAGCCATTCTTGAGCAGCAGTAACTCAAGCCTCTCGCCACTAAATCCCTACAAGAGAAAGAAATTAAGCATCTGAATAAACGACATCCTAATCAGATGCCTAGGCATCACCAAAAAATTATGAGCCATACTAAGAAAATAGAAGGCATGGCCCAAGAAAAGGAATATATCAAAGCCCCAGAAGAGACTCAGGATTTGAGAGAACTATTAGCAAGATGCACAATTTCCAAAATCAAATTAATGAGTTGAAAGGCAATATAGTTAAAGATATAAATGACATCAAGAAGACATTGAGCAAGCACAAAGAAGAATTTGAAATCCTGAACAGAAAAGTAACAGAACCCACGGGAATGAAAGACACAATAGGTGAGATCAAAAACACATTAGAAGCATACAACAGCAGACTCAAAATGACAGAACAAAGAATAAGTGAAAGCGAAGACAGAACAGCTGAAATTGAAGAGAGAAAAGAACAGAGTGAGAAAAGAATGGAAATATTGAGCAGGGGCCCAGAGAGTTGAATGACAACACGAAATACAACAACATACGTGTCATGGGACTTCCAGAAGGAGAAGAGAAGGGAAAAGGGGCAGAAAAAGTATTTGAGGAAATAATAGCTGAAAATTTCCCAACTCTCACGAAAGAAATGAACTTGTATGTCCAAGAAGTGCACCGTACCCCAATCAGCATAAATCCGAATAGACCTACTCCAAGACACTCAGAATGTCAAATGTCAAAGATAAAAAGAAAATTCTAAGAGCAGCAAGGGAGAAGCAAACCATCACATACAAGGGATGCCCAGTGGTATGATACAATCAGGAAACTGAAAGAGAAAAACTGCCAGCTGAGAATTCTTTATCCAGCAAAACTGTCCTTCAAATATGAAGGCGAGTATAAAATATTCACAAACAGAAACTAAGAGAGTTCGGAAAAAAGAATCCACCTTTTCAGGAAATATTAAAGGAAGCCTTAGAACCTGAAATAAAAAGGAGATAGAGGTCTGGAGGACAGTATAGAAGAAAGAAGAGCAGAAAGGATAACCAAAAGAATAAAAAGACAGACAAAAATATGGTATGACATATGAAAACCAAAGAATAAAATGGTGGAAGTAAATAATGCATTCACAGTAATATCATTGAATGTGGATAGATTAAACCCCCCAATCAAAAGATACAGGCTGGTAGAATGAATAAAAAAACATGAGCCTCCCATGTGCTGCTTACAAGAAACTCACCTTAGACCCAGGGATACAAACCAGCTGAAAGTGAAAGGTTGCCGGGGTCTGGGGCAGTGGGAGGCTACACTATTGGTGGGGGCTCAGAATTCAGGAGGGTGTGAGGAGCCTCCTTCCTGGGCAAAGAGACCCAGGAATGTGAGGGATGGGGACCTTCCCCTCCCAGCCTGAGAGGACCCAAGTCACCCCCTCAGGTGACTGGGTGGTCATTCAATCCTCACTTCATCCACTGAGCGGGCTCACTGTAGGACCACCGTGTGCGGGCCCTCTAGGTGCATGGGTGCGGCCTGGCAGGTGGGATGGAGGACACGCAAGGACCAGGGCAGGGGTGTCTGGCCACCAGGTTAAAAGAGAATGACTTTTTGGTTATGCAAATAGTAACCAAAAAAGAGCAGGGGTAGCTATACCAATATCGGACAGACAGACTTTAAATGCAAAAAAGTTGTAAGAGATACAGAAGACCATTATATATTAATACAAGGGACAGTCAACCAGGAAGATATAACAGTCATAAATATTTATGCATCTAACCAGGGTGCCCCAAAATACATGAGACAAACTGGCAAAACTGAAGGGAGAAATAGACATCTCTACAATAATACTTGGAGACTTCAACACCTCACTCATATCATTAGATAGAACAATTAGAAGATCAACGAGGAAACAACTTGAACAATATGATAAATGAGTTAGACCTAACAGACATATACAGAGCTCTGCATCCAAACTCAGCAGGTTTTACATATTTCTCAAGTGCTCATGGATCTTTCTCCAGGATAGACCACATGTTAAGTCACAAGACAGATCTCAATGAATACAAAAAGATTGAAATTATACAAAGCACCTTCTCAGATCATAATGGAATGAAACTGGAAATCAATAATAAAGTAAATTTGCAAACGTGTGGAGCTAAACAGCACACTCCTAAATAATCAGTGGGTCAAAGAAGAAATTGCAAGTGCAATCAGTAGGTATATCGAGGCAAATGAAAATGAGAACACAATCATCAAAACTTATGGGATACAGCAAAGGCAGTCTTGAGAGGGAAATTTATAGCCCTAAACACCTGTATTAACAAAGAAGAAAGAGCTAAACTCAAAGATTTAACTGAACAACTAGAGAAACTAGAAAAAGAACTGCAAACAAATCCCAAAAGTAAGAAGGAAAGAAATAATAAAGATTAGAGCAGAAATAAATGAAATTGAGAACAACAACAAAAAAAATAGAGAAAATCAACAAAAGCTGCTTCTTTGAGAAGATCAATAAAATTGACAAACCCCTGACTAGAGTAACAAAGAAAAAAGAGAGAAATACAAATAAATACAATCAGAAATGAAAGCGGGAAGGTTATGACTGACCCCACAGAAATAAAAAGGATCATAAGAGGACATTATGAGGAACTGTATGCCAACGAACTAGACAACCTAGATGAAATGGACAAATTCCTAGAAATGCGCAACCAGCCTACACTGATGCTACAGGGATCACTGATGCTTAACCAACTAATCACAGGGATCACTGATGCTTAACCAACTAATCACATTTAAAGAGATTGAATCTCTCATCAAAAATCTTCCAGCAAAGAAAGGTCCAGGACCAGATGGCTTCACAAGTGAATTCTACCAAACATTTTGAGAAGAATTAACACCAATCCTGTTTAAACTCTTCCAAAAATTGAAGAGGAGGGAAAATTATCTGGCCAAAGCCAGATAAAGATACTACAAGAAAAGAAAATTACAGACCAATCTCTCTAATGAACATAGTTGCAAAAATTCTCAAAAAAAAAAAATACTTGCAAATAGAAACCAACAGCATATCAAAAGACTTATACATCATGACCAAATGGGATTTATTCCTGATATTCAAGGATGGTTCAACATAAGAAAATCAATCAATGTAACGCACCATATTGAAGAAAAAAAACCACATGATCATCTGAATCGATGCAGAAAAGGCATTTGACAAAATCCAGCGTCCTTTTTTTTCATAAAAACACTTCAAAAGATAGGAATAGAAGGAAAATTCCTCAATAGGATAAAAGGCATATATGAAAAACCCACAGCCGACATCATACTCAGTGGGGAAAGGTTGAAAGCTTTTCTTCAAGATCCAGAACAAGGCAAGGATGCCCACTGTCACCATTGTTATTCAATATTGTATTAGAAGTTCTAGCTGGGGCAATTGGACAAGAAAAAAAAATAAAGGCATCCAAATAGTTTCCTTTGTGGATGATATATTCCTGTATTTAGAAAATTCTGAAGTATCCATGACAAAACTACTTGAGCTTAATAAGTGAGTTCAGCAAAGTGGCAGGATACAAGATCAACACGCAAAAATCTGTAATGTATTTGTACACTGAATAATCTGAGGAGGAAATAAGGGAAAATTCCATTTACAATAGCAACAAAAAGAGTAAATGCCTAGGAATTAATTTAACCAAAGAAGTACAGGACCTATGTTCATAAAACAACAATGCTAAAAGAAATCAATGAAGACCTAAACAAATGGAAAGACATTCCATGTTTATGGATTGGAAGACTAAATATCAGAAGATGTCAATCCTACCTAAACTGATTTATAGATTCAATGCAATACCAATCAAGTTTCAACAGCCTTCTTTACAGAATTAGAAAGGCAATTATCAAATTCATTTGGAAGGGTAAGTGCACCCAAATAGCCAAAAGCATTCTAAAAAAGAAGAGTGATGTGGGAGGAATTTCACTGCCTGAAACATATTACAAAGCTACTGTGGTCAAAACAGCATGGTACTGGCATAAAGATAGACACATCTATCAGTGGAATAGAATTGTGAATCCAGAAGTAAGTAAACAGTTACTTATACAGTCAACTGGTTTTTGACAAATCTACCAAGTCCATGTTAATGGGGCAAAACAGTCTCTTCAACAAATGGTGCTGGGAGAACTGGATATCTATAACCAAAAGAATGAAAGAGGACCCCTATCTCACTCCCTATACAAGAATCAACTCAAAATGGACCAAAGATCTAAATATAAAAGCCAGGACCATAAAACTACTAGAAGAAAATGTAGGGAAACATCTTTAAGACCTTGTAGTAGGTGGTGGTTTCTTGGACCTTATACCCAAAGCACGTGCAACAAAAGAAAAAAAATAGGTAAATGGGACCTCCTCAAAATAAAACACTTTTGTACCTTACAGGATTTTGTCAAAAGGGTGAAAAGGCAGATGACTCAATGGGAGAAAATATTTGGAAATCACATATCTGATAAGGGTTTAATATCCAGGATACATAAAGAGATGTTACAACTCAACAGCAAAAAGACAAATGACCCAATTTAAAAATGGGCAAAAGAGGGAAGCGGGTGTGGCTCAGTGGATAGAGCTCCCGTTTACCATATGGGAGGCCC
>JAQZBX010042853.1:0-21866 GCA_029593785.1 Cabassous unicinctus
ATAAAGGAAATGAATCAAGAAGACTGCCAAGTTCTTTGCTTATACAAGGCACGCTTTCTGGGCCTCTGATTATGCATTAAATGAGTGGGCTGGACCAGGATACTAGCGTCCCTTGTCACTGAGGTTCTGGTATTCTGTGCCGCCTATTTGTATGCTGCCGTCCTAGCTTAGGTAGTTGCTTTCCCCCTCCTGGCCCCTCAGCTTCTCTGATGCCTCCTCAGAGCTGAGATGGCTTTAGGACTCGCCAGCCAATGCCAGGGAACCTAGTGCAGTTTCCAGGTAGCTGGAGTTATAATTAGCCCAGTTACTAGGGAAAAGCTGACATTCTGTAAGCAGGCACTGCCAGGGACAGCTTTCCCTGCTGGATGACTTTACTGGTTTGCAGGAACAAATTGGGTGTGGATGGGTTGTTTTTAATGTGGTTTTGGAGAATTCAATTTTTGCCCAGTGAATAGGAGATGTCAAAAGCAGAAAATGGATTTGTGCTGAGGCTAATCATTGTCTTGTCTGTGGCCCTAGCAGTGGGGCCAAATTCTGCTGTGATAGATGCCTGGATAGCTGGAAAGAGACGACTTTTTCCTAAAGGGGGATATATAAGAGCATAGAATTACAGTTTAGACCTGGAGAAGATCTTGGAGATAATCTTATTTTGAAGTAATCCTAGACTTAAAGGGAAGTTGCAAAAATAGTACAGAGTTCCTATATACTCTTCACTTGGCTTCCTCTAATAAATAAACTCTTCATTTTTAAAGATAAGGAGAATGAAGCCCAGAATGGTAAAGTAACTTGCCTAAGGTCACACAGAAAATTGGTGGTTAAGCTGAGGCTAGAATCCAGGGGGCCTGACTCCCAGGCCAGGCTGCTGGCTATGAACCCCTTGGTCTCCAACAAAAATTCAAGCACTTTATGTGCTTGTTAGAAGTCAGCCTTTCTTCCCCCTTTGTGTCACAGAACATACCCAGCAGGAGCTAGAGTCATTCACAGAAAAATGATTCTCCACCCCGTGCCTGTTGGCAAAAGAAAATATTTAGTGTATTCTCCCTTCTTGACACAGCTACTTCCTCAGGGTTTTCGTCCATGTTTTCAAAAGCTGCTATGAACATTTTTTCCTTCTCTGCTTCCTGCTTTGGCCTTTGCCATTTCATCTGAGCAAGTTCAACTGCACAGATAAATGGGGCTCTATTACACACGGGGAGGCAGTGTGGGGGCTGGTGCAAACTGGAAAGGGGCCCACCCTATCAGGTTAAATAGCAGCTAATCCACCCACGTGCCAAAAGGCTGTCATCTGACTCGGTACACACCGTTCTGTGGAGAGCTAAATAGTAATAGGTGGCTTTTTGCCAAGCAACTTTAGAAGGGACTTTGGGATACACTGGTTAGTTACCATCCCTGTTATTTGGAGCCTTGGCTTGAAGAGGTAGCCTGTGAAGAAGAGGCATGGGCTGCCTTGCAATGCCAGCTTTTCATCTTTTCAACCATGCAAGGCCCTGTTGCCATGAAGGGCTGATGGCCACCTTTTCATAGCCCCAGGGCCGTAGAAAGCCCACATGGAAGACTGGAGAGAGGAGGCCCTCCTCTGAGGCACCTGAGTAGGTGGAGGGAGGCTACCAGCACGGGCACTGTGCTCCAGAGCTGTGGAAGGAGAGTCTAGGGGCTGGCCTAGGGCAGAGGTAGGCAAGGCCACTTTTTCTGGGTAACTTCCAGAGCTTCTCCTTGAGGCTGCCCAGGTTGCTGCTTCCCTCAGAAATACTCCATCAGACCTCTCTATTCAAGTTCTCCCCAGTCAAGCTGAGTATCTGCTCAATGCAAACATAAACTTGGTCTTGCCACCTACCACAAATCATTTAATGACAACAGGGCGAGTTATTACTGTGTTCTCAAAGTCAGGAACAGAAATCAAGGGAAAGCAGAAAGCCTCTGAGACCCAGGGGAACATATCCTTTAGAGGTGGGGAGCAGTGTCCATGCTAAGCCTTCTTTCTCTCTGCTCCCTGGAGGTTGAGGGATTGTGGGGAGGCCCAGCTTGCTGCCAAACCATTAGGAGCTTCAGAGGACCCAATAGTGTGAATCAGGATAGTAGTAACCAGTCTCTGATGGCTTCTGCAAAGTTGGGGTTGAGACCAGAGGTTCCTTCGACTGTGTGAAATCTTGGCTCTTTAGGGGCCAGTAGAGGGGCTAACCTGAATTGCTATAGTTACAGGGTGCTGCTGTCAATTAGGACGGAAATTCCACCTCAAGGTCGCCCAGCCCTGATTTGGCCCTCAACTGCGACCTTCCTAATTTCTCTCTCCCTGCTCTCCTCTGCTGTTTCTAATTACTTCTTCCAGGTTTCAGGCTCTGTAACCAGTGCATAATGGCCTCGATATAAGATGGAGGAAAAGAAATGGCCATGAGGAGAACATATTCCAAATGGTCCTCCTCTGTTTCTAGGCTACTTAGCTCCGGGAGAGTGATTTCTAGGCACTGGTCTTGTCCCACTTTCAGAATATGTATCAGTATTCTCTCCACTCTCAGGCCCATTCTGTCCTTCTTCTCCTCATATCCTCTCTCCCCTTTCCCCAAATTCACTCATACACATGGAAAATAAACGCCAAATGCTTCCCATTTAAACCTTGTGTGTGGGGGGGTGGGGGGGCAGGGATCCATTTAGTGTTTACCATTGCTAGGCACTTAGCTATGCATTTGACACATATTTAATCTCAACTACATCATGGTCTTATGAAGTTGGTGTCTTGTCCTCAATTTTCCCAGGACCAGGTTGACCTTTAATAGCCTCAGGGAGTGCACCTGGTAGCCTAGCAGCTCCTGGCCTAATTCACCAGTTATTAAGCAAGGCCTTGGCACAATCTTTAAAAGTTAAAGTTAGCCACTATTTCAAATGCAAGTAATGTTCTTCAGTGAATAACTCTACATTGTACTAAGGTCTAACTGAAGAGAAAAGAAAGAGCTCTAGTAAAACAATATCTATTTTCATAGCAACTTTCACCAAGATTGTGGCAGGAAGAGGTGGCACTGTCTCATTGATATATCTCCAGTAAAAGGTGGAGTTGACCTCATTTTTACTTGTGGAAACAGGTGCAAATTGCCATGTGGAATATAATAGCAACCAGGCATCCTTAACCCTGTACCCTGCCCTGTTAGACTTGTGCTGAGTCTTATATGGAACTCCAGAAATTCAGAGGAAATTCGGAAATACCCAAACCAAACTTTAAAAGTAGGAAATGAGGCTTATGAGAAAAGGACAATAACACTGGGATTTTTCAATTTGGGGAAGAATGGACTTAGCGTTGATCTAATAGTAGAGTTTAGGTATAGTAAGTCTTTTTTTTGTTGTTAATTAGCTATTCTCTGTCACTGCTGAGAAAAGAATAGAGAGATCCTATCCTAAGCTAAGCATTAGGCCTTGTTCATCTAAAAGTATTTATTTAGTACCTACTATGATCCAGGTGTTAGAGGTGCTTGGAATATGTATCAATGAACAGAAAAGACAAGCATTCCTGCCCTTGTGAAAGTTATATTCTAGCAGGGGAAGGCAGACAATGAAAAATAAATATTACAAATAAATATATGTAGAATCTTGGAAAGCGGTAAGTCTTCTTGGGAAAAGAAAAAGAAAAAGGAGCATAAAGTGGTCAAAAAGTACAAGAGTGGCAGGCAGGAGGCAATATTTAAGAGTGGTCAGGAGAGGTTATATTTAGAAAATGTTTTTTTTAAAACAACATGTATTTCTAATCTCAGTTTCTGTGGGTTAACAGCTTAGTTTGGACCCTTGCTTAGGGTCTCACAAGGTTGCAGTCAAGGTATTGGGCACTGCATTCTCATCTGGTGACTTGACTGGGGAAGAATTTCCCTCTGAGCTCACTCGGGTTGTTGGCAGAATTCATTTCTTTGTGGTGGTGGGACTGAGGGCCCTGACACTGTGCAGGCTGTTGACTGGAGGCTGCCCACAGTTCCTGAGGCTGTCTGCAGTTCCTTGCCCCATGAGCTTTCCCCACATGGTCAGTGGTCATCAAGTCAGCACGGAGAGACTCTAGAGCAAGTATGCTAGCAAGACAGGCTCTTCTATAACAATAAAATCGAGGAATGACATTCCACCACCTTTGCTACTTTCCATTGGTCAGAAGCAAATCACAGGTCCTGCCCATGCTCAAGGCAAGGGGACTGTGGAAAGGCGTCAACACCGGGAGAGCCACATCGAAGTCTGTCTGCCACACTAGCTTCCCTTTTTTTTTTTTTGCAGAGATACATTGGAAAGAGAAGTAAATGAAAATGAGAATGGCCAAAGCAGGAAGATTTGTTCCTGGTTTTACCTTCACAGCATTTACAGCCCTTCAGGCTGACCTATGGCAATGAAAACATCCCAGATTGGTGGTCTCTGTGATGAGCTACTTACTCATCCTTTGCACTTGGCTGTTTTCATTGCCACTTCCTTTATTGTTTGTTTTCCTAGGACCTTTTTGTTTAAATCAACTTTATGAAGAGTATGGTGTGAAGAGTTTTAACAAATACATATACTCAGGCCACAACCACCACAACATAATCGAGATAAAAATATTTCCATCACCCCAAGGAGTTGCCATCTGTCTCTTTGGTATCAGTCCTCTCACACTTCTCACTGTGGGCAATCATCGATCTGCTCTCTATCGATTAGTTTCGTCTATTCTAGAATGTCACATAAATGGAATCATCTAGTATAGATTCTGGCATCTGTCTTCTTTCACTTAGCATAGTGATTTTGAAGTTCATCCACATTGTTGTTTGTGTCTGTAGTTCATTCCTCTGTATTGCAGAGTGGTATTTCATTGTATGAAAATAGCACAATGTGTTTACCATTCGCCTGTTGAACATAGGGGTGTCATCAGTGATTGTCTATTATGAGTGAAGCTGCTCTCATATTCAGGTGCAAGTTTTTGTTTGGACATGTTTCATTTCTCTTGGATAAATGCCCAGTAGTGGAATTTCTGGGTCATATAATAAGTGGACTTTTTAATTTATAAGATACTGACAAACTCTTTTCTAAGGTTTGTTTGGATCAAACAAAATGATTTTTCATGACTTGAAGGAGATGAGGAAGTTAGCCAAACAGCCAGCTGGGGGAGGAACCTTCCAGGCAGAGGAAACAGCGGGAAAGCCACTGTCGCTGAAGCAGCATGAGGAAGGGGGAGAATTCGGGGAGGTGAGGCCAGAGAGGGAATGGCACAGATGAGAAAGGCCCCCAGAAACCATTTTAAACCATTTTAAAGACTTCAGAGTTTACATTGAGTAACATGGGAAGCCACTGAAGGGTTTCGAGCAGAGGAGTGATCTAACCAATGATGCCATGATCTGACACGTTTATGAAAATATGGTTCTGGCTGTGATTTTGAGGATAGACCCTAGAAGTAGTGGTAGAAGCCAGGAGAGCTATTAGGAAGCTAATTTTTAAAATTAATTTTAGATAATTTTTTAGATAATTGCTGTAATCCATGTGAGAGAAGATGGCTATCAGACTTGGGTAGTAACAATTGATGTGGGGAGAAGTAGTGAAGGCAGCACCAACAGGATTTGCTGATGGATTGGATGTGGAATTTGAAAGAAAGAAAGAAATCAAGGAAAATTCCAGAGTTTGGAGCCTAAGTGACTGCAAGGATAGAGTTGCTGTAAGCTGAGATAACGGAGGCTATGAGTAGAAGAGATTTGGAGGTGAAGAGTAGGAGTGGGATTTTGGATGTTTTGTGTTTGAGATGTCTGTGGGACCATCAAGTGGCAATACCGAGTAAGCAGTTGAACATGCCAGTCTGAATTTCTGGAAAGAGGGAAGGCTGGTGGGTTGGGAGTCATCAGCATAAGGTTGGTATTGAGGCCTTGAGCCTGCATGAGATCACCCCTTGGTGCGACCTACCAGGGGAAAGAGAAAAGGACCAAGGACTGAGACCTGGTCACTCTAACATTATTAATTTGGGGAGAAGAGGAAGTTTAGCAAAGGAGAGAGAGAAGGTGTACACAGTGAAGTAGGGGAAAAACCAAGAGAGTGTGGGGTCCTGGAAGCTAACTGAAGAAAGTGTATAATGAAAGAGGGAGGGATAAGCCTTTTGAGCTGCTGCTGATAGCACAAGTGATATGATGACTAAGAACTGACTTTTAGATTTAACAACATGAACGTCATTAGTCCTCTTGATTAGTTTTGGTGGAGAGGTGGAGGCAAAAGCCTGATTGCAGTGAATTTAAGAAAAAATGGGAGGAGAGGGGAGTCGGTGAGTATAGAGGAGAACTTTGAGGAGCCTCGCTGCAAAGAAATGGGGCAGTAACTGCCACGGGGATGGGGTTGATAGAGGACTTTTAAAAGCAGAATTTGGCCAGACGTCTTCGTGGAGAGTCGCCATGGTTTCCTGCTTCAGCCACACTTGAACTGAGCCCTGCACTGGCCCCCGCCGGCCAGTCACTCGGAACTGCCCTCCACTGTCATTCCAGTGATGCGCAGCCGCAGCCTGTCCTCAGCCGCCTGCCAGGACCACCACGTCCCCGCAGGTGCTCCAGAGCTACAACCAGGACTCAGAGGCCGCCATCAACAGCCAGATCAACCTGGAGCTCTATGTCTCTTACGTCTACCTGTTGATGTCTTTCTACTTTGACTGTGATGATGTGGCTTTGAAGAACTTTACCAAATATTTTCTTCACCAATTTCATGAGGAGAGAGAACATGCTGAGAATCTAATGAAGCTGCAGAACCAAGGAGGTGACCGCATCTTCTTTCAGGATATCAAAAAACCAGAATGAGCCGACTGGAGAGTGGGCTGAATGTAATGGAGTGTGTATTACACTTGGAAAAAAGAGTGAATCAGTCACTACTGGAACTGCACAAACTAGCCACTGACAAAAACGACCCCCACTTGTGTGACTTCATTGAGACCCATTACCTGAATGAGCAGGTGAAGTTCATCAGAGAATTGGGCGACTCCGTAACCAACTTGTGCAAGATGGGGGCCCCGGATTCTGGCTTGGCAGAGTATCTCTTTGATAAGCACACTCTGGGAAACAGTGATGACGAGAGCTAAGCTTTATGCCAGCTTCCCCAGAGCCACGGGGTGACTTCCAAGGCTGCCATGGCAGTGCACATGTGTTGGGTTTACCTTTTCCATAAGCTGTATCAACATCCACCAAGTTCTTTCATTTGTACCAGTCCTTCAAATAAAGTAATTTGTTACCTAGAAAAAAAATGAAAGAAGAATTATAGTATGTTTGTATACAAATCACAATTTTCCAGTAGAAGGTAAAATATTGATGAAGGAGAGAAGGAAGTTACTTTCTGGAGTGTTATTTTTGAGAAACAGAGAGAGTGGGACCTGGTATGTAAGTGGAAAGTTTGATTTTAGATAGGAGTATGGATAGTTGATCTATGGTCACAAGTGAAAAAGCAGAGTATGTGAGCACAGATGCTGCTAGATGGATAAATATGGTGGTAGGAACTGTAGGAGGTCTCGTCTGGTTTCAGTGTTCTCAGTGAGGAAGGAAGCAAGGTCAGCAGAGAGGATGGGAAAGGAGGTATTAGGGGTTTGAGGAGAGAGGAAAAGGTGAAAATGGAGGAGAATGGGAGAGTAATGGACTAAAGATGTATAGTTTGATTGTCCAGCATCCAGTAAAGACTCACTTGAAATTTGTGGTAATGAATTTAAAGAAAAATCAGTCAGCAACATTTTAGGTTCCTCTTCAGTCACACTCAGCTACCCAGTGGCAGGTGTGGATTCGACAGAGTTGAATTTAATGAGTTGAGGTTTTGCCAGGGGAGTGAGGGACATTAAAAATGTACTAGGATCAATGGATTGAAGGGTTTTGGAGGCAGGCTCCTAGAAGTGAGTGGAATGAACTGGAAAGATAAAAGGTGATGTTCAGAGAATGAAGTGCACAAAACCGAAATTATGGAAGATTTTCAGTGGTTGGTAACAAGTGGGTCCAGAGAAGCGCTTCTCAAACTTTAATGTGCATGTGCTTAGGCTCACCTGGGGATCTTGTTAAAAACTAGGTCACTAGGTCTGGGATAGGTCTGAGACAATGCAGTCCTAATAAGCCTACTAGTGAAGCCAGAGCTGCTGGACCAGGGGCCACACTTTGAATAGCAAATCTCAAAACAGTGACCACCACAGTGAGTAAAGTACTAGGTAATTGGAAGCAAGGCGTTCTATCTGCTGGATGGTCGGGTCACGGAAGGAACAGCTCAGTGGTGGTTGAAATCATCAAGAATTAAGTGGAGCAGTTTTGAGAAAGTACCAGTGAGACAGAAGCTAAAATGTTGAGAAATGAGGGGAAATGACCAGATGTTAGAATATGGGATAGTAACATAAACCGATGACATGAAATATAGATATTAATGGCTTTCCATTTGCTAACACAGAACTCTTGAAGGTGCTATTACACCACAGGATTAACTGTGCTACAGGTTAGAGCATGTACTCGTGTAATGTACTCGGACAAAGCTGGCACATCTTTTTCCTAACATCTTGCAGAGCTGTACTGTCAAATAGAAATATAATGCAAGCCACACATGTAATTTAAATTTTTCTAGTGGCCACATTTGAAAAAAAAATAAAAAGAAACAGGTGAAATTAATATTAATTTTATATTTTATTTAATCCGATATATTCCAAATAGTATCATTTCAACATGAAATCAATATTTAAAAATTATTGATGAGATTTTGTATTCTTTTTGGTATTGTCTTTGAAATACTTAGAGCCTATCTCCTTAGGCCTAGTCACATTCCTGGTGCTCAGTAGCCACCTGTTGCTCATGGCTGCTGTCCTAGATGGCGCAGCTGAAGATCTGCAGTGTTAAGTGCGATCCCTGGTCCCCGAGCAGAGGTATAGCTTCACAGGAGTTGCCTGATCATAGGACCTGGCTTCAGGGCAGAGCTATGCTTTCAGGGAGGAGTGACTGCCAGGTGTTATAACTTACACTCTAACTTGTAGCTAAAGTTTCCATTTAAGAAAAACTGTCCTGGACTTTGCAGAAAATCAAAGAGTGGCTTTATCTTTTTTTGCAGAATAGATCAAAGCAAGTCCCAATCCAGAACTGAGTCAGAACTAAGAGCTGAATTTGGGGATAAATGTCAGATTATGTCAGGTGCCATAATTTAAAAATATTTAGCAGGCCATAGCTTCTTTATATGCCAATATATCTATATAACAATTACTATAGTTTTTATACTTTTTAGCTCCAAACTAAGGTTTTACTTACTTCCTAGTTTTATATTCGCTGCCCAAAGAGAAAGTTTGTGTGAGAAGTCAAGGAAGGCACAGGACGGTTCCTCTGAACTCTAACTCCTAAATAGGTGAGGGAAACAAATCATTCGGAGCGTCCCTTTTTGAGCGGGGTCAGGCTCCCGGCTCCACAGAAGGTGTCCTGGAGGATTGCAGGGCTCCGGCCTCACCCCTAGCTTTTGCAGGGGTCCTGCACTTTGCTAAATTAAGCCCAGCCAGGCCCATTTGTGAACAGAGGCTCGGGCCAAGGGAGAGAGATTAGTCCTGCTGAGGAATGTGCTGGGGAGGGGCAGAGACTCACTGAGCTCATGGGTATTTATGTGGATGTTTTCTCGCTTGCCAGCTCTGTTGGGCCAGATCAACAGAGGCTTCTGGGACGCGACCAAGATTTTGACAGAGTGACCCTGAGGAATGAATCGCGCAAGACACACTGAGAAGGATTAAGTTAGAGATTAGTATGAGCCTCAAGGCGGCTTGTACCTTGGAACCACTGTGCTCAGAGTCTAAATAAAACAAGCAAAACCATCTAATTTTAATCCATCTTTTCTCAGGTTCCTATACTCAGTGTTGACCAGACATAAGTACCTCTCCTTCTTACAATTCATGGATCTTACTGCCCCTGGGGAAACTTACTTTTACTTATTGTTAATAATTTTTACATCCATAATGTAAAATAATAATATTTACATACACCTACTGTATGACAGGTATTTTCCTTTACAGCTTCTCATTTAATTTTCGCATTATCTCTGAAAGGGAGTGATATTAGCACCGTTAAAAAAAATCAAACCTGAAGGAAATGAAACTTAGATAAGTGATTTACCACTACATTACAGAGAATGAACTATGTCAACCAAATAGTATGTGAGAAAGCTGGAATTTGAACCCAGGTCAACTCTGAATTCTAATTCTAAATTAGTTCTAATTAAGTTCTAATTCTAAAGTCTTCATGCTTTGCAATGCACTCAGCTGCTTCCCTGTGTACCAGCTTGTTTATTTTCCCTTGGCAGTGCTGTTGTTTCAGATTTATATACCTGCTCCCTAAAAGACTACAACTGGGGACCTAAGAGGATAGACAACCCAAGGCACGACATCTTGAGTTGGGTCTGGGAGTGTTTCTTTGGAAAAGAAAAAAGCCAGGAATATTTGCAGCTATTTATAGCTGCTAGCATTTCCATACAGATACAGATAACTGACTCTGGATTCTCTTCTGTTTATCACACTCTCCTGTAATTATATGTTTATTTGCCCCCATAGGCTGTCAACATCCTGAAGGCTGTAGTTGTGTCTGTCTTGCTCTTTCCGGCAGCTATTACAGTGCCTTGCCCACTTGCCCATACAGAGCAGGTCTTCTAAATATTTAATGAAAAAGCAAATGGATCAACTAATGCTGCCATCTCACAAGTCAGCCTCGCTGTCCTTTGCTGAATGAACTTGCTCTCTGGCACCCTCCGCCTCTCCTTCCCTTACCTCTGGTGTCTCTATCTCTCTCTCACACACACACAGCCCTTATAAGATCCCTGGCTGTGTCTGCTCAAATACCTGATCTCAGAACGCATCCATGACCTCGGTGCTTATTGAGATGTGGCTGTCTGTGTTTGTCTAGTCGAGTGAACTGGGCCGGGAAAAGAAAGGTTTTGCTTTCAGGCCCTGATTAAGGACTGGGTTTGAAACAGTGACCTGAACAGAGTTGTTTTGCCATTTGGATGCAAATCCTGGTATTGTATAAACCGAAATTTTCCACTTGTTTTTTTGCATCTCTTTGGGGAACTGGACACTAAATCAGACTCTGGCAGGAGAGTGTCCTGGCCTCGCAGCGTTTTCTAGTTAATAAGGCTGAGGAAACTGTCCTGGTTAATTGTAATCACGCTGTCCTTTTCCTGGCAGTGAAGGACACTTGTCACATGTTGGGGCAACTTTTATGTCTAACCTGGGGCTTAACTGCACTAGTAGAAGACAGTGAGCTGGAATCAGTCTATAGAAAGGCAGGGATTGGACCTCTGAGTAAAATCTTTCCTCCACCTAGGGTGTAAGGACTTAGTGTTTTGCATTTGAATACTTTTTGGCTAAGCATCTCACAATAACGTTGAAGATGTTATTATAATTTTTATGGGGAAGAGGGAGAGTTTATGATTGAAGTTAAATTACCATAAAAGCCTGACTCTTTCAGGCGACTAGTCTAAGGTTGCACGGTTACTGAAAGAGCTAGATCTTTAGACCACATAGGCTTCTATTTTTGCTTCCAAAATGAATGAATGGAGATAGACTTTGTCCACAAAAGAACTCACTCGGGACCTACTAAAATGCATTTTAAGGCTAGTGCAGCACCTTTTCTCTTGGTCAGGATAGCACGCTTTGTGAAAATATTCTGCTTATAAAATATTATAAAACAGCCTGTTTTATAGAGCTAGTAGCCTTGCCCAGTGGTATTAGAGAAGCCTGGAAAAGAAATGCACTCTGCATGCAAGAGGTATCTGTGAGCTACACTCTTCCAAGAAGGGGCATGATTCTAAAAAGATAACACTGTAAAATAAAACCCATTCACAAAGAGTTACGTATTTTCCCACCTTGGGTGAATAATCAGGAATTGGGTGAGGGTCTCCTCACAAGAGTTTGAAACTCTTTTCTCCTGTTAATCGATTTCTTTTTGAATTCTTACGGTGTACAAAATTGATTTAGGGTAGAATTAGGCCACACTTTTGTCCCAAATAAAGGCACTTTTGTGGAAGGCCTGCTCATCAGGCTTGTTTCCGCCGGTCGTACAAGGCACAGTGCCCCATTGCCCCCTTTCCTTTGCCACCCACTGACTCTGACCCACCTCTTATCACACTGAGAGCTCCTTGAGGGCAGGGACCGTGATATGAAGAAAAGCGCTTTGGTTTTGACAAACTTTAGTCTCTAGAAAATACTTGCTGGTTTTATTAGTAAATGTATGCCGTCAAGCTTCTTTCTTTTTCTTTTTTTCCCCTTTTCTTCCTTCCTTCCTTCCTTCCTTTCTTTCTTTCCTTTTTTTTGGAGTGCCTTCCCTTAGCCCAGCGGCACACTGCTGTGAGGGATATAAAACAGCCTAAGACAAGGTTCCTGTCCTCAAAGACTTCAACTTGAAGACTAGTTGAAATACACACACTCAGAATATGAAGTTAAATACCAAAAACAAAAATGTAAGTTAGCACCTCAAGGCAGATGACAAAGTTACCGAGGGCGAAGGACTTTTCTAGGCACTAAAACCTAGAGGGGGAGCCAGAAGTTGCAGATTCCTCTTTTAAAGGCTCTTCTTTTTTCTTTATTTCTTTACCTCTTCTTTCTACCCTACATCTCAGAGTCAGTAGTATTCTGAGTCTCCCAAGTTTGAGAGGTACTTGGAGGCAGGTTTATTCTCTTCTTCCCTCTCTTGGGGAATATACTCAGTACACTGTGGGCATGCACAGTCACCCATGGTGCTATTTTATGTAAGTCTGGTGGCTGAGAGAAGCTGCTAGAGGGAACAGAACATTCTTTGCTATCTATGACCTTGGTTTAGGTAAGTCCAGAAATGAAAATGAAAAAAAATAAAAAAGAACGTGCTCCTTTTGAGTCTTTGTTATGGAAATTTTCAAGTGCACACAGAGAAAGAGGGGCGTGTGAGGAACTCGCTTGGACTTATCACCCAGCTTCAACAGTTCTACCAACATTCTGCTGCTCTTTTCATTCCCTTCCCCGCACTGTTTCTTCTTCCTGTCCTCCCCGCATCTTTAAAGCAACTCTCAGCCATCAAATAACTTTATCTGGAAAGACACCAGAATGTAACTCTAATAGATGAGTATTTTGTATTTAGAACATAACCAGATACTGTTATTATACCCAAAATGCTTAAAAATAATTCCTTAAGTCCATTTAATACTTGGTCCATGCTCAGTTTTCCCTCTAGAATGTCCATCTTAGGGTCTGGAGATCTTAGCATCTCTGCGTTTCAGTGCAGTGCACAGGAGCAGGACTTTTAGCCCTTTTAGAGGGAGGACGAGAGCGAGAAGAGGGGGAGGCTGGGGTCCTAAATTGTGTGGAGAATTCTCCTAGTGTCTTAGAGTTGCCCTGGGGCAAGATGTTTCTCCTATTTATGCCTCAATTTTAACAACCTTTTATCTTCAGTGGGTTAATAATCTACCTCTTAGAGAGGATTCTCAGCTTCAAACTGAGAGTCTTTTAAAGGCTTCGGGTTAAAAAATTTTTACACAGTCGCACAGCATTATCCTATCCCTCTTTCACTCATTCAACAGTTAATTGTCATCCCACTTCTAGCCTGTTGTCCATTTGTTCCTTGTTTATTGGCTGGCTGGTTACCTCATTCAACACTTTTACTCCACATACAGGTGCAAGGCACTGCAAGGGGCTCAGATTAGTCACAGGCATCATTTATTTGAATCAGGCCCTGTGCTGGGTACTTTACATGGGTTATTTTATTTATTCCTCCCAACAACCCTCAAGGTAATTTTTATTACCCCTGTGTTATAGATGAGGAAATTAGGTTCTAAGGGTTTAAGTCACTTACACATAGAAAAGGTGACCCAGCTAATAGGAGACAAAAAGACATTTGAACCTCGGTCTACCTGTCCTGAAATTCCGTCCCAGCATCAAAAAGCTTTGAGATTAAAGTTTAATAACCAGCCTCCGGCTCTTTCTACCACACCATCATTTCCTCTGTCTTTGGGGAATTCGTGATTTAAAAGAGTAAATAAGACTTGTATATAAATAAAAAGCATTATACTTTGTGTCTACAGTAATGAGAGAATGATATGAAACTCAAAGGCATAAGAAATTACTTTTGGGAGATAACGCTGGATAGGTAGATTGAGGTCAAATTTTGAATAGCCTTTATTATCAGGCTTAGTTGTATAAAATGTAATCTATGCAGTTAAAAACCATTGAAAGTTTTCTGAGTAAAGAGAGTGAACTGATCAGAGCTATGCTTTAGGAAAAATTAAAAGGATAGAAAAACTTGGGTTGGGGAAGTCAGTTATGAGACCATTGACTCTGACTTGGTGAGAAGGAAGGCGTACCTAATCAGGTGGTAACTGTGGGGGTTGCAGAGGAGGGACAAGATTGGAAAGAGATTTTGAACTACCCAGTGGTGACTTCTTGTTAGGATTGGATCAAGTCCCCGCAAAGATGTGTTCAAATCCGAACTTCCAGTCCTGTGGATGTATACCCTTAATCATCAAAGATTAAGGTGGGGCAAAACTGAATCAGGGCAGACCTTAATCCAATGCCACTGAAGTTCTTATAAGCCGAGGAAATTTGGACGCTTAGTGAGAGTGAGGAGGAGTCAGAAGGAGAGAGATGGCAGTGTGCCGGAGGTGGAGCTTGAGCTACGGATTGCTGGCAAACCAAGGCCAGAGTGTTACTCACTCTGGAGAAAGCATGGCCTGCTGACATCTTGATTTTGGACTGCTCGCCTCCAAAACTGGAGACAAACATTCCTGTTCTTTAAGCCAATTGGTCTGTGGTATTTGCTGTAACAGCCCTGAAAAGTTATGGCATCTCTGTTAGAGAACTTTGAAGACAATGCAGTGTTTTGCCCTGTAGTACAGATATAATAATGTTCCTATGTCACAGACACTGATTTAAGTGCTTTATATAATTTAATACCTAATAATCATTATAGTTTAATTATAACTATTATAACTTCTTAGGACTGTTTGAAAAATTTTGTAACAACTTTATTGAGCTATAATTCACATACCATTACAACTCACCCATTTAAAGTGTACAATTCCTTGTATACTTCAGAGCTTTTAGTATATTTACAGTTGTGCAGCCATTATCACAATCAATTTTAAAACATTTTCATCACTCCAAAAAGAAAACCTGATCCATTAACCAATATCCTAATCTCTGTCTTACCCCTAGCCCTAGGCAACCACCAATCTGCTTTCTGTGGATTTGCCTATTCTCTACATTTCATATAGACTTAGACAATATGTGGCCTAATGTTTTCAAGGTTCATCTATGTTGTAGCATGTATCAGAACTTCATTTCTTTTAATGGTTGAGTAATATTCCATTGTATGAAATACCACATTTTGTTTACCCATTCATCAGTTGATGGATAACATTTTCTAAATTGTTATAGAACTTTGCTGTATCAAATATTTGTGCTTGAAATAAGTGAGCTACTGAATATTGCTTCTACATTTGAGTTACATGGAAGTTTCTATCTTAATACCATATTTTCCTCTGTGTAATGACCTTCTCCACTCCTGTATATCTTGCTCAACCATGCCTTCCCTGGCAACTCCAGCCATGTCTGAACTCCCTCGCCAATTAACTCTTTTAGCGTTTTTAGTCCATACCTCATAAATTTGTTGTCTCCTCAACTGGATTGAAAGCATACTGAGCATAAGAAATACTTGTTAGACATCTTCCTAAGAACATTAAAGTTAACTTTCAACAGTAAGAGTATTGTTAAGTGTGGAGGAAAGGGTCTGCAAGAATCGAAGCAGACCAGTTAACACTACCTTGCTATGACCACACTTTTTCAATGTAAACTTCTCCCTCCCCTTGTCCTAGAAGTGTCTTGTGGAATATTATTATGTGGAAATTGACCTAGTTAATATAATGGAAAATAATCGGCATCTGGTGCCGAAAGGATTGATACATTTTGGATTAAGATCTTTTTTTGTATGGGTCAGGAAAAGTCATTTATCCTTTGTTTTTAAATAAGTAATTTTTTTAGGATGCGTTGTGCCATGGCTTCTATGTGGCAAAAATTTGAAAATATTATTTTTAAAAAGGATAACCACATTGTGGGTTATATGGGCAGTGGGTCAATTTATAGAGTTTAATTGTAGCCTTGGAAAGAAGTCAGATAACTGACGGTAATTGGCTACTGCTGGTTGCTTTTAACCCAATTCTATGTTGAGTTTTGTAAATAAAAGTCAGGGTGGAAATCAATTCAGTAGAATCTTATGTTTAACACGGATTGCTGTTCAGTGGATTCTAATAAGCCACTGGGCAAGTGACATTTCCTGAAACAAAACAAGCTACAGAGGGAGAAAGTTTGGTTAAATACATTTACTCTATAAACTTATTGTTAGACCTGCCCTCTAGTTCTGGTGCTAAATTATGATGAAAGTCCATTGTATTTCTTATCATTTAATTTCAGCTTTATCATTGAAACTCTTTCTTAAGTTAGATGGATGAATAAATACTCCTTTGAGGACAACTGGCAAAAGAGGCTCTCTCCTTCCTGGCCTCTTTTTTTTTTTTCTTTTTTGAGTACATAAATTTCCTGAGACATCTTCACAAAGAGCTGACAAGATTTAGTAATAAAATAAGCAAATACAGGTATTTTAGTATCCACTTAAGCTTTACTTAGAATTTAACAATTTACATATGAAATTTTACCTTGGAGGATGGATAAATATGTGATAAACTATGCAGTGGTTTTTCTGCAGGAAGAGACTGCAGATGGGTAAGATTTTGATGCTATAAATGGGTGTTACTTGCATTTCCATGTAGTAAGATTTTGTAACACCCATGAAATTACTCTGATCCCCTGGAGTAATTGATCATACGATTTAGGATCTAACCTTGTGAAAATGAAGCTGTTTTAGCGATTCTATGTGAGACTCATACACCTTTTTGTCTATTTGATTGTGTAGGCATAATAGTAAGGCCTAGAGAAGTAATTCTATTTACTGTTCCCCTTTATTTCTTTCCCTTTTCCCTCCTCCTTCATTTCTTTTTTCTACTCTCAAAAACTAAAGCTGCATTGAAAGATGTTCAGATTAGGTGTGTATTTGTGTATAGATATCTTATATATCCCACCTTTGGTATAATTATTTTCTTTCCTTTCTATAAGATAAATATTAGTTTAATATGTGACTATAGCTGAGAATTTCAGCTATCCAAGCCAGAGATGATAAGTTATTGTTTTTATAGTTAATAATAGCTAACATTTTTTGGATGCTCACTGCATGGGGGGCACTACACAATGTGCTTTTTATGCATTATTCACTTAGGCTCCTTGACATCATTATAAGTGCTATTACAATACCCCTTTGATAGATAAGAAGACTGAAGCTTTTAGACTTCAGTGATGTGCCAACTCCTCTTCTCACCTTCAGGGAACTATACTCTTTATACTATGCTTACTGCCTCCATATAGTCTTTCAGTTAATTCACCACACTTCAATTCTATAATTTACCACGTTCCACTAAATCAGGCAAAAAAGAGCAGGGTTTCCTAGCAGGTCTCCTAGGCTGAAATGCTGAAGCCAGAGTGGGGTCCTGGATTTGGTTATTGCTTTGACCTTGAAGTAACCCTTTTGAGTTTCAATTTCCTCATCTTTAAAATGAGGGAACAGGAACAGATGTATGTTAAGATCCTCAAATTTGTGGCTCTTTGGCCAAATTAATCCAACTATTGACTTTGAATTTAGAAGATAGAGACCACATAACTTGTCATCCTCCATTTTTCTCCCGTTTAGATTTATGTATTTTTCCTGGTGGGGCTGGGAGTGAAAGGGAGGGGAGGGAAGGTTGTTGAGCATCTGTGTGCAAGGAAGCACTCCAGGTGGATTGTGTAGGTCATCTCATTTGAGCCTCGTAAACTCCCTGTGGAATCATTATTATCATCTCTAAAAAAGGAGAGCAGCTGTCCCAAAAAATAGACGGCATCTACAACTACAAGCAAGACAGCTCCAGCCATCTGCCCCATGGGATCTAAGCCCCCTTTCAATAGGAAGCAGAATGGGCATCACCATCCCCAAATCCTCAAGACAGAGGAATTAACAAACATAAGGGGGAATGCAACCAGGGACCAAAGTAGACTTATTATTATTGTAGAAATGGAAGAACTTGTAACATTGATATAAAGGCAGTGGCCACCAGAGGTTCTGAGGGGAGGGAGAGGGAAGAATAGGTGTAACATGGGGCATTTTGGGGAAATTGAAATTGTTCTGCATGACATTGCAATGACGGATTTTCCCACGTCTAGCTATTTTTCGTTTACAAGGCATTGAGTCGCACATGCCCATCATACACAATTATCTCACCCACTTTTGTTCATCCTTTGCTTCACTTGAAATTCTTTTATTTCCTTTTTCTGTTTGTCAAAATATTGCTTGTTGCTGCCTCACCTCAATACAAATTAATTGCTTACTGCATAGCTTTATTGTTAGAGTTCCCTCTCACCATAAGCAAACCCAATATAAGAAATTCCAATTTTATGATAAAGGCAAAGCATTTTTTAAAAAAATATTCACAAAATAACTTCTTTAAATAATCGAATCCCCAGCTATATTTAAAAACAATTTTATACACAGCAATTTGGTTTTCAGGAAGAGTTCTGTATTAGTAAGAAAAATTGTTTTAATATACACTTTGTCCTCTAGTGCTTTAGAGTGAACAGGCCTGGGAAGTGTTCATCATCCACAGCCAGCCAAGAACAGGTTGGAAGAATGGATAAGTTGCTCAGGGGAAATCCTGAAACTGTAACAGTTCATTCATCTTTGACTGGGATGCTGATCCACCTGAATCCCCACTGACATCAAGGGCCATTCTGAGGGCTGGGATGAGATGAGAAGCTATGAACCAAGGCAGGACTTCAGACAGGAACCTGGTTCCAGGATACAGGGTTTGTGGCAGTTTATGACAATTAATGCCTATGTGCTTTTCAGAACATCGAGCTGAAGGTTGAAGTAGAGAGCCTGAAACGAGAACTCCAGGACAAGAAACAGGATCTGGATAAAACATGGTGAGCTGCGTTTGAACCAGATGAATTCTATCTAGTCTTTTCCAGAGCGTGGCTCACTAATCTGAGTGCAATAGATTTGAAACCAAATTCCAAGAAGAGTTTAGCTGAATATCTTTCTTATCCAGTCATCTGGCATTTGAATGCTGTGTTAGTTCAGGAACTGAAACAATGGATTTTCATGTGTTTTCTTTCCCTTGGGCTCTCTGTCTGTTACTAAGTAAGATATACCTTGCCCTTAATGTGTAAATTCATCAGACCTAAGACTGTAAATTTCCTATTGAACAGCATTCAACTAGTCAGGAAACACAATTAACCCTTCCACTTTTAGTAGAGACAAATGCAAATAATCTTTATGAGGGATTATCAGTGGACATTTTCATAGACTGCTGGTGAGTATGCAAATTGTGACATTTTTGCTATGTGACAGTATCCATTAAAATTAAAAATAAGCATACTCTTTGATCAAATAATCCCTAGAAGGATTCTATCCCTTGTAAGTAAAAGCACTAGTGTGAAAGGATAAATATAGAAGGATGTTTACTGCATTATTATTTGTAATGGTCAAAAACTGGAAATAACTTGAATGTCAGTAAGGCAAGGACTGACTAAGTGTTCATATATCCATACTGTGGAGTATTATGCAGCTAGTAGCGCTATATTATTGTCCTGATGGGAGGTCCTTGATAGGTAAAGGGGGAGGGGGCTGCTGAGTCTTGTTTAAAGATAAACATGGAGTTTGTGATGGGAAGACTTCCTTTTTAAAATATTTTCTATAGTTAGAATAGCTAATTTTACAATGTATAGTTTTTATAATTTAAAAAGCCTTAATTTTAAATGAAAATATTGCTATTAAAATGGTTATTGAAAATAATTTTCAGACTATATCCTGGGATCAGAATACATTCACTCTATTCTGGCATTTCTTCTGTCTGTAGAATTTCTTGATATTTAAGATGAAAAACCAGTCTCAATTATGCATGGAATTACTGAACACTTATTAAGGCATTAAACTGAGCTTATAGGTTTTAGAAAAACTTATAACAATGGAGTAATAAATTTTTACATTTATATTATTGCTTTTTTTCCTTTTTACCTTTATATCCTCTCAATTTTGAGTTAGGTGTCATTATCCTTATTTTTACAAATGAGAAAACTAAGGTATGGAGTTAAAAGTCTTCTCAAATTAGTGGCAAACCCTACATCTTCTTGCATCAAGTTCAAGGCTCTTTTGACTACACAGCTATGACCTCTTAAATCGGGGTTTCTGGCTGAGTGACCTGAAAAGTGTACCTCCTGTTGTTATAGTTAGTTGTTTATTGCATTTATTAAAGAATATAGAGTCAAATATGGAGTCAGAGTCAATTCCTGAGGTCTTCCTATTTGAAAGTCTTGAGTTATTCCCTTGATTTGTATCTCTTGTAAAACCAAGACTCTCCTACCTCCAAAAGGCTCAAGATAAATACAGCCTCTCAGATAGTGCTGAGTAGTATCCACTATCAATCAAGGAATCCTCTCATCTTTAAGCAAGTTCCATTTGGTTTTCATGGACACAACCTCCTGAGCCAAATATTAAAGACCCACTGGGCTTGGATAGAGCAGTTTTGATTTATAATGAGCCTATAAAGTTTCAATATTGTTCTCTGCTCTGAGAACAAGAAGATGGTCCATGGTTCTCAACAAATGGCTTAAAAAGAGAATAAAACCAAACCGGAATAAGATCATTCAGCACCTGATACTGTCCTAAAATTTCTATTCCTCAGACACCCAAGGGCAGCTGTTGTGAGTTATAAATAAGCTAGTGACACCTGACCCACTTTGGTCCAGAGCCTGGACATTCATTCCTAGGGACACTAGAGAAGCAAAGCTCAGTCAGAACCCTGAGCTTCCATAGATTAAATGTCTGCTGTCTGCAGCCCAGATTCAGAACAGTCTACTGTTGATTACAGTCTGTAAAGGAGGAGACCATTTCTGTGCCTGTCCAAGTGGCTATCCTGTCCCAGTCACTTGAATGGAAAGGACACTTTAAATTCAAACAGCAAGAAGGACAGAGAACTAGCAAAACACTTTGGGAAAGCAGTCTAAACTGAAGAGTTTGTTGAAGATGCTGAGTTCTGAACCATTTGATAACTACTGCCTTCCAAATGAAAGCTCCTCTTAAAGTTATAGCAATAATGAAACCTCTAGGGAGTTAAGTATATTCTGACTGACAAGCAACAAAAACAACAAAAATGAAGAGGTTGGAGAGAGCAGTTCTACAAATGAGTGCAGAGGAAAAATGCTTCGTTTTTCTTCTTTATTAGTGTGACTCTGAACTACAGGAGCAACCTAAAAAGGTCCATTTGCTGCATTATATGTCTGACTCTGACTGACTAATGCTCTGGGGTTTTAGGGCTGATGTGGAGAATCTCAACAGCCATAACGAAGCAGAGCTCCGGCGCCAGTTTCAGGAGAGACAGCAGGAGACAGAGCACGTGTACGAGCTCTTGGAGAATAAGATCCAGCTTCTGCAGGAGGTGCGTAGGAATTCCAAAGGCCTTCTTTTACCTCTTTCCCTACTGCTCTTCCTTCTGGCATTCGCCTTTTCCCTCTCTACTTTCCATCCCAAACTCATCAAGTGTCCTGGGCTCTAGGGCTCCTAACCTAGGTGGAGACCTTGCAGCTTCTCAGTTTTCTTTCTTTTTCCAGGAATCCAGGCTAGCAAAAAATGAAGCTGCACGAATGGCAGCTCTGGTGGAAGCAGAGAAAGAGTGTAACCTGGAGCTCTCAGAGAAACTGAAGGGAGTCACAAAGGACAGGGAAGACGTACCAGGAGACCAGGTCAAGCCTGACCAATACGCTGAGGCCCTGGCCCAGAGGGACAAGTAGGTGCCTTTTGTGCTCTATTTGTCACTTATCTTTTTTT
>JAQZBX010042854.1:0-14665 GCA_029593785.1 Cabassous unicinctus
TTTTTTTTGTCATTGTATTTTAGAGCAACTTTTTTTCATGGTACACATAGTGTTAACCAAGATTTATGTTTATATAATTCTAAAAAAACAGTTATATTGAAACAGTATGTCATTTCTCTAGAGATAATTTTAAATATTTAACAAAGTGCTAGCGGTAATTCACTGTACTTGGTGCTATAGTTACTATTGAATATCTAGATATTCAATTTAATATGTTGACTATGTAGGGGATTTTGCTATGACGTAAGATTCCATTGTCATAGGATTTTAGGAATTGGCCCAGTGCATCTCACACCATGCAAATATCACCACCTAATAGGTTGTAGGATCTAGAAATAGTCTTTCAGCAGTGGGCAAAAGTGACTTATCCAGGTACACATAAAAGACAGATCAGACACTGTAGTCAGAAATGTGAAGCTCTTATCCAGTTTTATGCCCTTCCCGTGAATTCTTTTTAAGTAGGTATGTGATGGGGCCCAGAAATCTGTATTTTAAACAAGCACTCAGGTAATTATAATAAGTACCCAGTTTGGGAAACACTGCTCTAGCTACTTGGTATGATTTTACACTCTTACCCTTTGATTTTCATAGTCACGTCTTGTTTAGTATATTAAGTGTTGTTCCAAAAATATAGGCATTTGATTAAATAGAGAAAAACAAACATCTGGGGATTTAGCTTTAAAAGTTAATTACATTTGATGAAAAATTGTTGGAAAATTGTTTGAACATTCAAAATATACTAGAAAAAAACTTTATTAATATTATACTTGAATATTGAAGGTCAGTTTCAGAAATATTATGAGAACTTTAAGAATTTTGATGCTGCATATTTTTTTATATAAAAAACATTTCTTTTAAAAATTTTGATGTGTAGAAACTACTCTTACCCTTAATTAGTAAGTCTTATCTAGATATGTGGAGCTTCTGATGCACTGCCCTTCACCTCTCCCAAGAGTGTAGAAGAGCAAAGCAGGTTTCTTGCCAGACAATATGAATATAGGAAGGATGCCTGGGCTGGAAAGAAGTTTTTTTTATAATAATAATAGCTGTACTTATAATGTACTTAGTATGTTCTAGTCTTTGCTTTAAGTACTTTTCATATATTATTTCATTAATCCTCATAATAATCCTGTGAGGTAGATACTGTTATCCCCACTTGACAGATAAAGAAACTGGGGCACAGAGGAATTCAGTGATTTGCCCAAGGTTATAGAGCTAGTTATTGGCAAAGTGAATAAAAACTCAAGCATTCTGGCTCTAGAATCTGCACTATTAACCTTTATGTTATACTGGTAGTTGAAGGAATAACTGGACAGTGGGAAGGCAAGGTAGAAGAAAAGGGAGAATATGTTGAGGAGCAAAAGTTAGAATAATTTTCCAGAATTTCAGTGAGAATCTTCCCAACATCAAAGTATCTAACATAATGACTTATTTTCCTAGCTTACATGATTGCCGTTTGAAATTTCATGGGAGAAATACAGTCAAATGAACCATTTCAAGGATTCAGAACTCTTGAAATGGAAGCAAGTGTGTATAATTTGAAAAGTCTTCTCAAGTGATTCTGATTTGTAGCAGATGGAGAACCACTAGTCTGAAATCAGGCATCTGCCTACTTTCCTACTGTACTATGGAAACAAAATGATGGAGCAGTATTTTAAGTGTTGTAGAATTTTTCCTTAAATTTGGTCTTTAGAGAAAATCTGATATGCGTATGATTTAGCTGGAGTTTCTGAGTGATTTAAAAACTGGAATGGTCTAGAGATAGAAGAAAACGCAGCAGAATGCTAAAGGTACTATCCCTGGCCCTCGCTCTTTTCAAGTAGCTGTTAAAAATCAAGAATGAGGATATCATGAAGATGACTTACCTTACTTCTTACTTGTGTAACCTAGAAAGAAATAGATTTGATCTCATCACTTTTAGTAATGCAGCAAATCAGTCAAGGCTAATATATTCATTTTGGTTCTCCCAGTCAAGTTAGCAACCCGGAAGTCAATGATCAGAAACCTGAAACTTCAAGCCTTACTTCAAACCTTACCATGTCAGAGGAAAGTAAGTACCATATTCTGTTCCTGATGGAAGAGGCAGACCTATTGCCATGTGATGCTATTTTTGTGTAATTGTTTTTTATTTATTTTTTGTTGATTGCCTTTTCCCCAGAATATCCAGAATATTCTGTCTTGTGTGTGTGTTCATCCTTGTGCTCTCCTATTATCTTTACTGACATCCACATGAGGAAAAAAAATCACATGGGAATCTGCTCACCCAAGGAATCACACTCAGTGATTTTATTTTTGTTTAGAGGTTGGGTATTCTAAAGGTAACACACCTTACTCAAAATCAGGAAAGTTTGTGGGCCAAACCCTGGCTGTTCCTCCAGAGGACTTGATGTTTTTCCACCTTTCTAATAACCAAATAATTGTGTCTATCAGACTACACCAGAAAAGCAAAGCAAATCCCCTGGGAGCCCAAGGCTGATATTGGGCCTTGAGGTAGATCCAGTTCAATAAGACACCCTCCATTTGCCAACTCTCACTCTCCTAAAGAATCATTATACTTGTTCTCTAGACAAAAATTGGTAGTGTTCTGTGTTTTTT
Organism: Cabassous unicinctus; assembly: GCA_029593785.1. Lineage (NCBI taxonomy): Eukaryota > Metazoa > Chordata > Mammalia > Cingulata > Chlamyphoridae > Cabassous > Cabassous unicinctus. The sequence continues at coordinate 2,596 of JAQZBX010042854.1, forward strand.
CGTAGACACACAAGCTTTGTCTAGCATTTGCTTCCCCAAATTGCCTCCACAGGGCCAATAGTCCTCCCAGTAATTAAATAGTTATGCCCTTCCGTATTTTACCACATACTTTCAAAGAATAAATTTGTATACAACCCTTAAAGGGGGAGGGGAGAGGTGGTGTTATGCACATATTCTTGGGAAAATTTCTTTTCTTAAGACAATTATTATCCTTAACCTTATATATACTTCCATGTATTTTAAAAAGGCATGAATTTTTAAATAAGAAAATGGTATTACTTAAGTTTTGTATATTATTTCCTCAAAGGTGCTTCTAGTCCAGTAACTTTCAAACTTTTAGCATACATAAGAATCACCTAAAGTGCTAGTTTGTAATGTAGAATTTCAGTCTCCTATTCAGAGATTTATCATTCAGTGCATCTGATGTAGGTGGGGGATCTGCAATTTCAAGAAATTAGCTAAGTGATTCTGATGCGTATGGTCCATACTGTGGGAAACTGCTCTGATCAGTGAAAAGTGTCTCTAATTTCTTCAATGTCCAAATTATCCCCAAGGGAAAAAAAAAAACCTGTTCCCTAAAATTGCATACTCTACATACTTCAGGGCTAGGAAGGAAGTTGGGTCTTCTCCTTGTTCCTTCCAAATCATTTCTTTTCCTTTTTTCTTTCAAAAACTGTGGTTCTTTTGAAGTCTATATCTATACCTCCCCCTACGTTTCCATTTTAGCTCAGACTAAACTCCCTGTCATTCTGCTTTTTAAAGACTAGATTCTCTTTTCTTCTCCTTCCATATTCTTGTCATTACTCTTGGTGATTTCATCATGCATGTAGTCGACTTATCCAAAATCTATCATATCTCACTTGTCTTCATTTTCCTTCTTACTCAGCATAGATTCCATGGCCCTTCATTGAACTCACTCCCTTAAAAATACCCTCAATAGTTTTGCCTCTTGTACTCTCCTTGCTAAACCCCAGTCCTGGTTTTACCCAGCTCTTTACTTTCTCCATAGGTGCATACAAATAGCTAAACATTATTAGATAAAATTATACTCATATCTGACTAGTTACACCTTAGTCATAATAACAGGACCTCAAGTGGGCACTCAACATGCTTGGAATTCCTGCTACTTTTCCCTAATGAGTTTTTTCTTTTAATAGTTCACACCATCTCTTCTCCTTTCCAAGTATCCATATTCACTCACCATTTCTTACTCTTAACTGATGATTCCTCAAATAGAAGCTGTCAGACAGGAAACCTCCCTTATTATCCCATTATCCACAAATCTTCATACCTACTTGTGTCTGTAGGTATGTTCTTGCTTCCTTTTTGTCACAGTGGAAACACTATTTTTGCTCTTGTCCAAGGGAAGGGAAGGCCTTTTATTTGTGTTCCATATGCTGTTCCCTCTTACCTTCTCAGGGACTTTGGTACTGTAGTTATACTACTACCATTCTCGCATCATCACTTTCTCCTTTTCGTCTTAATCCTTCCTGATTAAAGAGACACGCTCCAGTATGTACCATCTTAAAAGACAAACAAAAACTCTCCTTTGGCTCCACATTTCCCACTAGTTATAGACCTTCTCTTTGTTTCATAACATACCAGCACTTGTGGAAAGAGTTGTGCTCTCTTGCTTTCTCACCTCCGATTCACTCTTCAACCTTCTCTCAAATTTAGCTTCTATCCCCACCATTCCAGTGAAACCTCCATTGTCAAGGTCATCAATGACTTTCATGTTGCTAATTCTAATGGATATTTCTCTCTCTTCATATTCTGCGTTTTACCACTTTTACTCTCACCTCTTTCCTTTGATGGCCCTTCTTCTCCAATCTGAAGTTTGAATGTTGGTGGGCAACAGGGCTTGGTTGTGGGCCATTATTTATTTATTTTTTTTCTTTCTACATCCTATCATCCATTACATTATTTTAAATATCATATACACTGTTAACAAGTCAATTTACATTTCCAGTCTCACTTCTCCCCTGAGTTCTAGATTTATGTATCCAACTGCATATTTAGCATCTCCACTTGGATATCTAAAAGGAAAGTCATAAAGTATCTGAAAAAGAGCTTTTGATTCCCTTGGCCCCCATAAAATCTGTTCTTCCAAACTTCCCCATCTTAGGAAGTAGTATCACTATCTTTCCGGTTGCTCAGACTAAAAACCTAGAAATCACCCCATTTTCCCATTTTTCTCATCCCCCATATCCAGATTGATTAAAATGTCCTGTCAGTTTTACCTTCAGAATATATCTCAAGTCCTTTCACTTTGCCTCATCTCCACTGCTGCTATTATAATCTAAGCCAGCATATTATGTACTTGATCTTTTCTTGAGCCTTCTATTAAATATTAGCAGATCATGCCTTGGCTCTTTATAATCCTTTCATGGTTCTCAGTACTGCAGATATCAAGTCTTGTATATTTTCTAGAGAAATAAAAATTTGCCTAAACCTCTCAGGATGTTTTGTTGATCTGTTTTGGAATTAAATTAAATTGGGGGAGGAGGAAAGTTTGGGGTTTTTTAAAGAATCTGTAGGCAGAGAAGGAGCATCTTATTGAATTCAGATGAACTTACCTTACGTTCTGTGTGAGAGATTGTAAGAACTTTAGAGTTAATTGAGATCTTCATTTTTGTCAAAATGATTATGGATGAATGTGATCTACAAGTTTCCAATAATTATTTTTAAAGACCTGGAACAATGGCATTGGGCAAGATCTATGATAAATTCACAGGTATCAGTTTGACTCACTATAAGGCATGACTTGGCCCCTCATCTCCTTTTGACCTGAGTGTACTTTTTGGGTCAGTCACTCTTTCAAGGAACCCAGCTAGATGTAAAGTTAGTTGGTTTGACCCCAGTATCTCTTCAAAGTAAACTGAGCTCCTTAAGAGATGTTGAAGGAAGTTCAAGAGTCTAGTGCAAGGGAAGCGGATGTGGCTTAAGCGGTTGAGTGCCTGCTTTCCCACATACGAGATCCCCAGTTCAGTCCCTGGTGCCCCCTAAAAACAAAAAAGCAAAAACAAACGAAAAAACAAACTTGGGAGCCAATGTGGCTCAGTGGTTGAGCGCCGACTTCCCACATACAAGGTCTGGGGTTCAATCCCTGGCCCTGGTGCCTAAAAAAAAAAAAAAAACAGAGTCTAGTGCAGGGTTTCTTAACAAGGGGTCTGTGAGCTTGAATTGAAATTCAGAAATACATTCTTGTGGGGACATGTTAGTGTGGGTGTGATATATTTATTAAATAGTACAAAGTATAATGTGGACTTAATAAGAGGTCCATGGTTTTCACTTGACTGGCAAAGAGGTCGGTGGAACAAAAAAGATTAAGAACCACTAGTCTAGTACAAGCTCTTTGTGATGTAACTCTTTTTATAACATGGACAGAAATAGTGCCTAATGAGTAGTATTCTGCTACCTTGAGTCAAATATTCAAACTTGAGTTGAATATTTGCTACATTTATCCCAGTTAAAATCATAGGGATCAAGAGGATGCTAGCTGGGAAAGTCTTTTTACTTGATGATTCTTCAGAGCATTACATTATTTCCTCAGGTCTGTCCCAGCTTTGCCAAATCTAAACAAAGCCTTCACTACAAAGCTTAAAAAACAGTAGTATAGAAGCTCACTTGCATCAGTTCTGCTGTTGATTATACATAGCAGTAGCAACAGCTTTCTAACGGTGGGTTACTTCCTCCAAGTCTGTCTTCCTGCAGATCATTCATATGGCCTTTTACTCTCACTTAGCACCCAGAGAATGAATAAGCTGAAGAAGCATAATGTGGGTTCCTAGATCTGTGATCTTGCTTTTTAAGTTTGCCTGTGAGTACAGCTGATAGCTTAGGAGGTTGTATTATCTGTGGTTTTAGAGCAGGGATGATTAGAGATCAGGGTAGATCATTCTTTTCCATGTCCTGCACATTCTAACTTTTTTTTTACCGTCTCTCAAAGTCTACCAGCAGTTTATTAGAAGAGTGAGGAATTTTTCTAATACATGGTCTTTCTAAATTCCTGGTGTCCAAGGTGAATTCTGTTAATTTAGTTTGAAAGACTAGACAGTGAGGTATGCAGTTTTCCATTTCATTTTTGAAATGTTCTAACTTTTTTACCTGGTGATATTATCTTTTTTTTCAGTTATGACATGCACCGATTACATCCCTCGCTCATCCAATGATTATACCTCACAAATGTATTCTGCAAAGTAAGTTGAATAATTATTTCCAAAATCTGTATTCTTTTTCTCTAGGTTCATTGCAAGATTTAATTTGATATTTAATTTATTTTCACCTTTCTTGTCCTCTCTGACCCTACTCCAATTTTTTATTCCCCTCTATACATTGAATCTATGTGAAATATTTTTTTAAAGCAGATGATTGCCTCAAATGGATTGCTGTTACCCAGGAGCTCACTCTGAATAGGCACTGAAAATGCAAAATAGTTTTAGTGATCAAAGTAGATCACTGATTGACCTCTGATCATTATCTTTTTCTTCTGCTTTGACAAACAGATAAATAAAATCAGCTCACCCTAGCCTCACTGGGTCTTCACAGCCTAATCGGTGTTCAGTTTCTTGTTTGAGGCATATCCTCAAAGTAGGGCTGTGCTTAATATAAGACAGATTGAAGTCACTAAGATTTTTGGGCCTTCATGGGGTAAGATCAGCATTTTAGATCAACCAAGTTACTCATCTCCAAAATGGATTTGTGCAGAGTAGTGTATATCCCAAGCTACCAATTGTGCATTTACAGTGTGCCTATACAGGCATAGATACATACACACAAGTGTGCTTATTAAAACAGGGTATATTCTTATATGCAGAATACGTAAAGATATTGGTAACAGGGTTGAAAGACGCCTTTGGGGCTGGAATAAAAAGGAAATTGGCATTTGTTTCCTATTTGTGCCTATTTGTACCTTTTGAATTTTGCATTAATGTAAAAATAAATGCCATGAGTGCTTCAAATTCTAATCTGGTACTAATACTAGTTGGTGTCCCTGGAACAGTCACTTTCATATGGTTTTCTTCTTCTGTAAAATGACTATACCTAGTCTCTGGGATTATTATGAAGGAGTTAGATACGATTTTTGAAAATACTTTGAGCTATAAAGTATAAAGATACTACATGAAAAAGGATATTATGATCTTTAACATTTCTGGAGTTTAATCCATTTGTGGTCACTGCAGTTTTAAATCATTCCCATGTGACTCAGGTAACAACTGCAACTTGAACTATTTCCTGGACTCAGTTCTGGATAAGAAGAACAGAAATTTTCAAATAGATTCTCTTAGAATTTACCGAGAAGTGAATATGTTTCATTTTCCAAATTCATTCATTCATTCAAAAAATATTTGTGTAGTTGCTACATTCAGGACACTTTGTTAGCTGTACCTTCTGTCTTAATTCAGGCTTATCTGAACCATTGCACTATAATCATTTTTTAACTGGACCTCCATTTCCAGTTTGTCCTCCTTCTAATCTATTCTGCAAAGCAGTGTCAAAATAATGTTGTCACCCTTTGCTCAAAAATTTCAGTGGCTTCCATTTGTTTCAGAATTGTCTGAACTCTTTTAGCCTGACATTCAAGGTCTTTGTTAAATATCTGACTAGCTTTTTCTATTTCCCTTGATATAACCTATGCTCCTGGCAGGCTGAAGCCCTTTTTTTCCTTCCTGTGTATATTTGCTGGAGATTTTTTTTTCCCTTGCCAGGGCTTTTCACTTTTTCTAAAACACCCTTTTTCTCCCAGTTCTGCACATCCTATCTGCTCAGCTTATATACTGCTTCTTTATAACCTTCCTTCATTCTCCTCTTCCCTCAAAGTTGGAAAAAAAAAAAACACATTCACTCCCCAACGCCTGTACTTTGTTGTCATAACGCCTATGGTACATATAAACACTTTCTTTCTTGAATTATAATCACAGCATAACCCACTAAATAAAATAACTGACATCCAGAAATTAGTGTATAAAATGTGGGACCATCTTATTGCATGGATAAGATCAGCTAAGCTAGTCTAAAGTCCCAGGGATTCCACTGCTGAATTCAAATCTCTAGCTATCCCTAATGTGGTTGGCACCAACTAGTGGCAGTGTATGCTTTGTTTAAATATCAGTGGGGACATTCTGAGACCTGCCTGGGACTTCCCGGATTGTTCTAGTTACCTGACTTCTGTTTTGTAGGCTTGATCTGGGGAAATTGGGGCCTACTCCTAACCCCTATTTTTTCATAGGGTTGCTTGCCTTTTCTTCACAAGCCTTGCTTTCTTTTCTAGGTCCTACTTTCTCCTCTTAGAACTTTAGCTTGCTCTAGGGGCGTAGGTGGAGAAATGAGAGCCAATTGCCAATTCTTTTCTATCCAATTTCCTGATATTTTATAGAGACATAAGAGCATAAACAAATTTAATTTATCCCTTCATCTCACCTAGGGCCTTGCATGTAGTAGCATACCACAATGTTTGTAGGATAACAGTTGGACCATGGGAAGATGTTTGAAATTATTAAATTTTCTATAACATTGTACCTTTCATAGGTGATAGTAGAATGTGAGGAGGAGAAAAGAGTTACACTTTGTTACCACAGCAAGAGCCATTTTGTGTTCTAGGTCAATCACCCTTTTGCTAATTCTTTTGCTTTTAGCCATTTTCCCTATTTCTCATTAGTAAAATATATCACACATGAGGTTTTGTGTTTTTTTTTTTTAACTTTTCTAGACCTTATGCACATATCCTCTCAGTTCCTGTTTCGGAAACTGCTTACCCTGGGCAGACTCAATACCAGACACTACAGCAATCTCAACCTTATGCTGTCTACCCTCAGGCAACCCAAACATACGGACTACCTCCTTTTGGTAAGGCATCCTATTTTAGCAGTTTCTAAGAATGTTAATTTTTATTCCCCAGAAACTTTTTTCCCCCCAAAAAAGCAAGCATGGCTAATCTCGGGAAGCCAAAAGATGTTTAGTTACCGGTGTGGTGGAAGTTAGGTATGCAGTTTTCCAATTGTCTGTTTGATACATGTAATATGAAATTGTAGCTTTCCAGTACTCATTTGTCCACCAAAATTTAGCTGTTTCCAAGGTACTAAGTCTTGACTCTGAAACTTGGAATCCTTCAGTGTTTGGAAAACTGAGCAATTACTATTAATTTAACTTACTTTATATATAACATGGTACCATAGTTAGGTAAGCAAAATAAATATATTTTGAGATGGACAATTTCTTGCTAAAGCAAGGTAAAGTCTCCAGATGGACTATGCCTTATGGTTTACCTTTTTTTTTTTTTTTTTGCCAGTTTTATCCTCCCCACCCTTTGATCAAATGTTTGCTCTGCTGAACCAAAAAGTCATCTTAGGAGGGGGTAAATGTATAATGTTTTATAACCTTATCATGTATATAGGGAGTTTTCTTCATTAGTTTTGGGTATCTTGGACATGAACTAGAAATTAAAATAGTTTACCAGAAGTCAGATTGAGGTTCTTTGGGCACTTAATATCTGCGCTACTTTTTCTATGTGTGTTTAAGTACACAGATAGATGTAATGTGCTTTATTGTCCCTTCCCTGCTTTCCTAGAACTGGTGTCAGAAAATTGAGAGAATACTTCATTATTTTAACTGGAGAGAATTGAGAGAGCACTATATATTTTTTAAATATGCAATATGTTAAAAAATCATATATCTGTAAAGTTTACTGAACAAACTGGGAATTAGAAAACTCTTCAAAACATACCACCACAGATTTTGGATGTATTGCCCCTTATTGGTTTTTACATTCCTACTTCTGGCCCATTTATCATTACATTACGTTTATAATAGTAACATTACATTATTACATATATAATAGTAACAGCTTTCTTAGGATATTAGCCTTCTTTGGCTCCTGGTGACTGCTAGAAACAAAAATTATGGGTTATGTATAAGGACAGTGATAGTAATTTCATGCGAGAAAGGAGACAGAAATTTTCTTTTCTTCCATTTGCATGTCCATGCCTCCATGCCTATCAATACTAAAATCTTGTATTTATATTTAACCACCCAAGACTGAATTGTTCTTTAGGAAGGGAAACGCTTTGTGAATGTGTTTGCAGTTATTTCTTTTTGTATATTAAAGATAATTTTTCAATTGCTGGTTAATAATAAGCTAGCACTTATAAAATAAGAATTATTTTCCCATTGCTTTTCCTTCTGTTTCAGTTTGAATTCATTATTAGAAGTGCCAAGCCCCTTATGATAACATTGTTGAACAGGTGATCATTTCTGCGCCTGTTTAATATTAAATAAAGCTCCTGTATTATCTTTGAACCTAATTTATGGGATACCTAAGATGGTACCATGTACGTATAGATTGTAGAACCTATGATATCTTCTATGATCACTGCATTTCCCTTATATTAAAAAAAAAGGAAAGAAAGAAAATTCTGTAAAGTAGATATCTCTCTTTAAAACTTGAGAAAAAGTGTTTATATTTTGAAGAAATATTGCTAGTAGCAAACTCCCTTAGTAATTTGTTTTCATTTAATATTTGGGGGTGAGGAAACTTGTGTTCATAAATTCCTTTATCAGTAATTCAGAGAGATGATCATTAGCTTAATTTGACTTTAATGTATGAGAATTATTAGAAGGAGATTTAAGCTCACATGGTTCTTATAATGTGAATGATGAATATGAAATATTCTCAGAATTTGCAAGGGAAATTTTAAAGAGATGTTCATAATACTTTGTTTGTTTGTTTGTTTTTTGGAGGTACCGGGGATCAAACCTGGGACCTCGTACATGGGAAGCAAGCACTCAGCCCCTTGAGCTACATCCACCCCCCGTAGTACTTTTTTTTTTAAAGATTTATTTATTTATTTATTTATCCCCCCCGTGCTGCTTGTGTTTGCTGTGTCCATTTGCTGTGTGTTTTTTTCTCTGTCTGCTTATCTCCCCCTTGCTGCGAGGTCTTGCTGCATCAGCCCACTGCGCCACGCGGGCCGGCCTGCCCTCACAAGGAGGCCGGCCTGCCCTCACAAGGAGGCCCCGGGAAGCGAACCCGGGGCCTCCCATATGGTAAACGGGAGCTCTATCAATTGAGCCACACCCGCTTCCCCCTGTAGTACTTTTTAAAGTGGCTATTTTTTAAAGATATTTTCTTTAAACCTGTGGCTTTTGCTTTTAAATGTGTTTATTTAAATATATATAGTAAAAGAAACAGGGCTTCAGAAAATCTCATGGTAATAATATTATTTGATATTTGTTGTGTGCTTACTGTGTCAAGCAGTATGCTAAGAATAAGTACTTCACACTTTACATTATTGTCTCATTTAATCCTCAGAACAGTTCTAGGAGGTAAGTAATAGCATTATCCTTTTTTATAGATGAGGGAACTGAGGCTTTGAAGGATTAAGTGACTAGCCCAAGGTCACAGGTTAGTAAAATTAGTAAGGAGTAGAATTGAACCCAAGTCTGTTTGATTTCAGAAGTGCTCATAAATTTAGATCTATAGCAAAAAATGGTCTCAGAGTTGAGTCTGAAATTTTACAAGCTTCATCTTCTCAAAAGGTGGAGCCGAGAGGAGACTAGAAGAAATCTAGGAAAGCTATATTATAAATAATCATTAAAAGTAGAGGAATAGTGGCCATATTCTTTTCAGTACTATATATAAATGGGATGGGATGGCAGGAATGGGATTGGAGGTTTAACTTCCAGTGATCTGAAGGAATTATGTCTAAGGGAAAAGGTACTCATTTATTTTGGGGGTTCATAAAATATGCCCTAAGCAGTCATTTTTTAACTTCTTTTAAAAGATTTTAATGTGAGATGGAAATTTGTCTATGTGAATTAAGAGCATTAAAGATAGTCATACCGGGAAGCGGGTTTGGCTCAATCGATAGAGCTCCCGTTTACCATATGGGAGGCCCCGGGTTCGCTTCCCGGGGCCTCCTTGTGAGGGCAGGCCGGCCTGCGCGGCGCAGTGGGCTGATGCAGCAAGACCTCACAGCAAGGGGGAGATAAGCAGACACAGAAAAAACACACAGCAAATGGACACAGCAAACACAGGCAGCAAGGGGGGGATAAATAAATAAATAAATTTTAAAAATTTTAAAAATTAAAATAAAGATAGTCATACCATTTTCCTCAGTAATTTCATTTCTAGAAATTTATCCTATGGAAATAATCAAGAGATACCCACAAGAATTTACAAGCCAAGGTATTTCATTGCAGCATTACTTATAATAGCAAAAAATTGAAACCTAGATATTGAATGGAAAGGTATGTGTTAAATTGCAGTGTTTCCTTAGAATGGAAAATTATGTAGCCATTATAAGTCATATTCTTAAAGAATATTGAGGGTCTTAAGAACACTCCATTTATTATTTATTGAAAAATACAGTATGTGAAACAAAAAACCACAATCTAATCCCAATTTATTTTTTAAAAATATGTGCATAGAGAATAATTTGGAAGAAAAAATGTTGTGAATGTTAACAGTACAAGCAATAACAATTTAGTCTTGGTTAACACCGCATCACACAAAGCATATGCACAGATTAATACAGTACCATGCAAAAGTGAGGACTGCCTGTATATTTTTTCTACATGGTAAGACTTTGGGATTCTTTTTTTTTTTTCTTTAAACTTTCTGTATTTTTCTAATTTTCTATAATATACATCCTATTTCTATTATAACCAGGAAAAATAATCGAATTAAGTTACTTTATAATAGCTTGTCCCAGTGATCTGTTGAATCAACAAACCATGATAATCTTTCTTGGGCTTTTTTCTAGCTTTGGTATGTACTTCCAATTCCTTACCAAACTAATATTCTCTGTAGATCCATTGTGATATGTATTACCATAAATTGAATTGCTCAGATTACTTTGATTAGTAACATAGTAAAGTATTTGTGCTGAGAAACTTGGGTAGAGTTTGTAATTAGACCCCAGTTTGGGGCAGCAGGAAGATGATTAGCTCTCAGGGCCAACTTCTCTTCCCATTGTTAGACCAGCTGTTGCTTCACAACAGGCCCTTGGTGCTTAATAGTACTTGGGAAACTTTGTAGTTATAGGCATAGAGCAGTGGACTAGGAGTCGGGAAGCCAGGATTTTGTTTTTTCATTTGCTATCAACAGCAGTGCTATACAAGTCAAACCATTTGGACATACTAGCTCTTACCTGGAATTTTGGGAAGGGTGCTTTTAGAGGAAGATATATAATATTTTTGTACAGTATGATAATAAACAGATTCAAAATCCAATACCTCAGGTTCAGAATCTATTCAGAAAAAGAAAAGCACTTTCATTACAATAAAGCTGAAAGTTATTGTGACATTGAAAGGGCCATTTGTTTACCAAAAACAGTGATACAGAACCATCAAGAATCATGGCACTAGCAGTAGCAGAGCCAAAATGCTGAGGAATCTGATGCCACTTCATCAAATTGCCAAGAAGACCATAACGTAAATACTGCTTCATAAAGGCAATTTGAAAATAAAGTTCCAGAAAAACAAAAGCTATTTCAGGAGGGTAATGGAATTCCAGTGCAGTGCATCTGAAGGGTAGGGTAGCTGATACCCTCCTGTATAGAGCCACTCTGGTTTTGTTTTTTGGGTTTGTTTGGTTTTTTTTCTTTGTGAGGGGGTACCAGGGGTTGAATCCAGGACCTCATATATGGGAAGCAGGCACTAAACCACTGAGCTACATCTGCTCCCCTATGATTCTTACAGTTGGAGGAACAGTATGCTATCTATCAGCTGGGCGTGGCTTCATTTCCCAAGAAACAGGATTGATTTCAGTTTATCATTCCAGCAATCAGTTGGTTCAATTTAATTCCTCTCTTCTATGGACCAATAATCTGATAAATAACTGAGCTTTTGGGATATCAGTATTTATTGACTTGTACTAACTGCCACCAATAAAGTAGACTTTACCATGAAAAAAAAAAAAGCTAAAAAAAAAAGAATCATGGCACCAAGTTTCAGATAAATTTTTAAAAATAACGTTCTCAAATATTTTAATTTGGCACATAAGACTCAGCTGTGGAAACCTGGACATAACATATTTAAATGATCATGAACTAATAGGCAAGGAGGGGGAGGG